>OY720432.1:28544569-28847433 GCA_963082735.1 Pocota personata
GCCACTGTATGCAGATGCGTTGACCGCCAAAACACCCTCAGATGCGAGGGTATTTAAAATATTTGTTATCTCTTTTATCTTATCAGCGTGCGTCAACTTGTCACTTAATTTTCCAAACAAAATTTCCTTTTTATTTTTTATTAGCCAAAGTAGTATTATAACAATTTGTGAGTAAACACTTGTGGTTTACAAGTTGACAAAAAAAACTTGGTGAAACGGTTAATTGTAGCTCTTGTTTTTAACAAAAGTTTTGTCTCACAATTTTTATGACAATCGTCATATGACGGTATGACTATACGAGTATATTGAAGTATAAAATCGTAAATCTGGCAGCGCTGGTAACGAAAGAAAGGTTTGGAACACATTGGGAAAAATGTAAAATTTTGTATTTTCAGCTATGAGCTCGTCTCATAAATATATAAAATTGGAAGAATATATGAAATGGAAAATAAATTAAAACTGGTGTTCGCTAAGGAAATATACTAGGATCAATATTGAACATACTATTCACAATCGGCAAGCTAACCTTTTCAAATAGCACACTTACTACGTTTGCTGATGAGACAGCCATTCTTTTAGTTGAAGCCAAATCCTTCTGAATATGGAACAAGAAATAGGAAATAAAGTTAACTTTACTAATAAAGGATTGGCTCATTGGCAGAAGATCTGTTTTGTCAATACATAACAAACTTTTAATATATAAACAAATACTAAAACGCCGTTCAGCTATTTGGGTGTGCTGCAATAACATAATTCAATACTTCCATAACATTGCCATATAATGCATAGTAAATGCTCCATGATATGTTAAAACTCAGGCTTACAACACAACCTTAAACTAAAAACAGTAGAAGAAGCGATTCGAGAATATACAACTTCGCACCACTCAAGCCTTAGGCGACATACTATCCAGGAGGCAGCAAAATGAGCTAACTTTCTGGCTGACAATAATAGTATCTAGAAGATACATTCGAAAATGTAAAATAAACACACATTTGTTTTAAGTAAAAATATATGAATGTGTAACAAATTCAAACTACTTGTTAGTGTAGTGGTGGCCATGGTGTAGTACACTCGTAGGTAGTGTGTTCGCTTGTGACCCGAGCGGTGCCGTGACAAAAGGCCATATGACATAAGGCCATATTTCAAAATATGGCCTTATGACGCTTTCACAAAGTGTCATAAAGCTATATTTCGGGGTATGGCTTTACGTCGATTTCGAAAGCGACATAAGACCATATAAATTTGAGACATAAGACCATCGTTTTTTTTTTATTTTTCCAATAACAAAAACCAGTTTTGACCGTTAGAAATATGCTTGGGGTCACTGTTGGATTTGGAGTAGGTGTGAGGTTGGGTATATGCAAAGTTTCTTTAAATCCAAAAGAAACTTTGCATATACCCAACTTCGCATCTACTCCAAATCCAACAGTGACCCCAAGCAGGGGGTTGCAGGGGGCAGCATGCCCCCCATACCTACCTCACTGTTTATACGCCGCAAACTTTATATACCTACGTGCTTTCGAAATTTACATTTCTTTTAATAATTTTGACCTTTTAAATCTTTTAATCCTCAATAATTTTGAGCTTTAAAGATAAAATTTAATCAGGTAAGGGCTAAAAATCCATTTGAAAGTGACATAAAGCCATAATGGCCTTATGTCGCTTTTCGAAAGCGTCATAAGGCCATACCCCGAAATATGGCTTTATGACACTTTGTGAAAGCGTCATAAGGCCATATTTTGAAATATGGCCTTATGTCACATGACCTTATGTCACGGCACCACCCGAACTGTGCAGGATCAAGTCCAGACGGGCAACAGCAACCACAGCTACTCGAGCATAAAAGAGAAACGAATAAAATCCAAGTTTCTCCAATCACTACACCAAAAAGTATTTTCTACTTGGTAGTACAATGGACTTCGTGTGAGTCTCCGGGATTTGAAAATTTAATTTAAAAAAAAAAAACTTGTTAGTGTAAGCTAATTGTAGTAAAGGGTAGGTCAACTGTTGGTTTATTTTTAAAATTGCTATAGAAAAAATCCATTTAACATATTTAAAAGTATTTTGCTTTATTGAAGAACATAATTTTATTGAAATGGCTGCCGCGGCTGATTTGGCAGTAGCATCAAAGAATAATTTTGGCGATAACACAACACTAAGCTTCACTTTTTTCTTTTACTTTTATCCTGTCCGATTGATTATTCCTGGTTGAGAGTAAACTGCAAGAGATATATTATTTCGGTGGTAAATTGTGAGTTCAATGCTTCAGTCATGTTATTAATTCTTTTAAGTTATACATTATTCTCAACTGTTGATTTGAATTACATTTTTACTGTTGACACTGACAAAGTTAAATTATGCCGGCAGAAAAACACAAGACAGCAAGACATAGTAGACTGTTTTTTTTTTTCTTTTTTTGTCCAAAGAGAAACACAATATTTGATAAGATGGGGACCACATGCGCCTTTTCACATCTCCTTGATAATGAGTTCGTTTATTTAGTTTTATTTTAGATAAATTAGTTATTACTTTATTTTTAATCACAGAAACACGCAGTAATTTATGTCCGAAATATAATCTTCAAAAACATTTAACCAACATTGGTTTATAACTAATTGTAGCAATTATTAATTAAATTTATTAATAAATGCGGGGTTGCTATTATTAATCATTTTTACAACAGAATCTAAAATTTTAAGGGATGTGAAGGAATTTTTTGATACAAACATAAAAATATATGTATAAAACAACAAATTAATATTGACTGAAATTTGATTCAATTTTGCAGATGGTTTGGAGCTTAGCAAATGTCTTGTTTACTCAAATAAGTTATTAACTAGACTTTATTAAAGAGTAAAAGAACTACAATATTTACAATACCTTGAGTGATTTTCCCCAATACAATAAATCAAATCTGCTCGCATTTTTCCGAATGCTCCGTTCTGGAAGCCGGTTTAAGTCTTATCCTGTTTGGAGCTAAGCCGCAGCTGACAGACCGACTTCCTGATCGCGATCAATGAGTTAAGCAGGATTAATTATTCGGTTTAGTAATATTACCGTTGTAAAAGCAATCTATCCTAATATAATAAAATTCGATTAATCGACCCTATCGCCCAGTCTTAAAAAGGGCCCAAAATAGTCAATTTTAGAAATGTGATCACCTCGGTTCCCAGCAGTCAAAAAGTCGCTCAAAGGCAACCCTGAATCAGTTCATTAAAAGAAAGTTTTGTTATTCGAGTCTGGTGGACATTCCACTCACACTTGAGGACCGACTCGCATTGAAAATTTTTTGTTTAATAATATTAGGTGTATGTCCACGTGCTTTTTGTGCTGCTATGGACTAGCTGCCACAGGTTTATATCTTCATAGCACACAAAAACAAACTCGGTATTCCTTATTTATAGATACGTTCTATTCATAACATTTTCTGCTTTAATTGACAGTTGTAAAATTAATCAAATAATTTGTTCTTAGGTAGATATCTCCAATTATTTTATTTGTCTTTAAACAAACGAGATACCTATGATTCATATTATACAAAATATTCACCTAGTGTGTATGTAGCACGGCAAGTACAACAATATAGGTATGTACATACTTATACAAACATATGTATGTACACAAAAATCAATTGCTAACCACAAAAACCACACCAAATCTTAACAATAATTTTACAAAATATTCTGTAGGCAGCAGGTACCATGGTATCACTTACAATCTCTCATCATCACAAATCAAGAAAAAAAAAATAAAAAATCCCAAAACTTAAATGTAACCAATGATATGCCCAAAAAAAATCGACCTCCCAACAAATCGACATCACAACATCCCTGCTGTGAGATACAAAAAAAAAATGTGCAAATGGCACTGGCACTGACTACCTGAGAGTATAGCCATTGCGCAAGACGATAACTTCAACCATCTTCGAAACAACCAACCAATTCATTGTTTTAAGCACATACCAATAAAAGCATCTCACACTTGTAATCTTGTACGCCCCTTTTGCTGATGAAAATAATTATAAGGAGGAGCTTCAGTGTAATTTTGTTGCCCAGACAATGGTCTCATAAAGGGAACAGGTTTTTAATGAAATTAGAGTAACAGTGTTATTCCCCTTGATGGTGGTAGTTAAAGAGGGAGAGACAGTTTATTGTATTAGAGAGTTTTATTCTCAATCTTTTTCTTTGAAGGAATAATAATGAATAAATTTATTTGGATAGTTTTCAAGAAGGTGTGGCCATGCAATTTATACAGAGAGTTGTGTACATATCTTATTGCATAACATTTAAAGCGTTTTACCCGTCAGTGAAATTGCTTAGGTGGGGAAAATGCACAAATTGCTAGGTTTTGTGTTCCCAAATCGTATTCCCCCGTATTGAAAGTCATCCATTCTAAAATTGATTTCGTATTGTCCGCAGCAGAAATCTATTTTCAAAACAACTTTTCAGTCTTAAAATCCATCCAACCCAGTCAAAATTCCCTTAACGAAAAGATTGGGATTTTCGGTCCATTCAAAGCTTATCATAAGGTATCTTCCCCCAATAAACAAGTGTCTACAACATACTACATGAACTCTAATTCAACCTAGCCTCTTAGATACATTTTTCCTGTGATACACATTTCAGATGCCACACATTCCCAGAAACCACCTCGTAGATACATCTCTTCTGAGTATTGGTGAAATATAACATTTTCTTATTGGATAAACGCACACCAAAGTATCTGTACCGTTTGAAAGCCACTGGTACTAATCGTTTTGTTTGGCTGCCCATTCATCTGCGCCCTCACTCTCAGATGAAATTCTATTCCTGATCGTATCGTATTCAGTTTCATCATTGGTTTTTAGTTTATCGTGTATCGTCTTGGCGTGAGGTCGGGTTCATTGTGTATCTGTCGAGGCAAACAAGAAAAAGTATTTTATATTTCTTACTCTTTCGGTTGGATATTTTCCATTTCTTTTGTAGATTTCGAAATTTGAGTGCTATTAATTTTATTTATATGGTGGTATGTCCTGCCTTGTTGTTGTATACTCTTCATCGTCGTTGTTTTCAGCATGAAATGATATTCGTCCGGTTCTTAAAAAGAAAGATACGTCTTCTTGATCGGAGAATTTTCATGATCTTGACGTCATATTATCGTTCTTTTGTTCTATCGCCGTGTGGTGTGTTATAAATTATAAAAATACAAATCAAGAGGAATCAAAATACAACGGAATTTCTCTTGTCGCGAAATCCGAATCAATAAGAATAAATACAGCTTCTGTTGTGATTTTTTTTTCAGGCGGGTCCTTTTTGGTTTATCACTTTGATCTGCACGTGCACACAAACGACACGAAAAAAATATAATTGGCCGGTGGAAATTATGCATTAAAAAGGATTACTCAATTCTGTTCGAGAAAGATAGATGAACATTTTGAAATTGGACACATTTTGGATAAGTACAACAAAATCAACAAAAAAAAAAAAGGCTGATAACAGTGATTCAACGCAAAAAATGTAAACATTTTACTTCTCTTTTGACTTTAAGAATGACATTTTTTCTATTTCACAATATGAATGTTATCCCGTAGGTCTTTATCTGGGATCGCACATCCCTAGGGCTTTAAAAAAAAATTAAAACGTATCGAATTACACTAGACATATGTGTTCGCGGTTCAGATTTAAATACGAGTACGTACCTATACATTCGTATCAGATATTTGATGAAACATCACCAACTTCATCGTATGATACTCAGTGACGTGTCTAAGAGGAGCGAAAATCAGAGCACATTTTTATAATTCTTTGTTTGAAGGTCTGAGAGAAAATATCCTACGATTGAAACTAAAAGCAGAATGCATTTGAAATAAAATCTGCATTAGCGGAAGACATCTTGCTACAAGGCAATTTGTTTCGAAAGAAATTCAATTCGAAAGCAGAATTCTGTAATCGAAAATGACTGATCTTGCATCAAAAGCATTGGCGACAAGAAAGTGGAAATGGATAGCACCATTGTGTGCCATGAATCGGTCCATGAAGCGGTCCAAAATATTCTTTACGAAAATCTCATAACAATTTTTCCTGTCATTGGCCACAATTATTCATTCGCGTGCTTTTCGGGTAAAAACTTACCAAGTGTCAATTTTTATGGATTAAGTGAGTCAAGACAAAGTTTGCGAATGATTTGTTGTATTAAAACTTGTCATTCGCCCAATGACATGATTTTTTGAGTTCGGGAACGATTTTTGTGAACATTATTAAACACTGTTCGCTTGGGAACAATATTGTTGGTACGTGTTTGAATCAGCAAAGATTCTTACAAAATGAACTTGTTAAAAATTAGATGGGCCTCACTTTTAGGCAGCCATACTTATAGGAATTATGTATCTGGACAATGTATTTGGTTGACAAGAAAGTCCTTGCCGTTCTCACTAGTAAATGGTATTAGGTGTCATAGAGCAAAGCAAATTCGTTGTCACTTGATAGTTTACAGATAAAGCTTGTCCTAGAAAAAGAGCTATTTGGTTAAAAAAAATATTTTTTGGCATCAAGTTGAAAATGGAGAATCAAAACGAGCAACGAATAAATACGTTTCGCAGTCACGTGTATTTTTTTTATTGCTTCAAAAACTTTACAAAATATATAAACATATGTATTGATCTGCGAAGCCATATGTATTGGCTTATCTGCAGGAGATTATTTGCAATATATTTTTAACAATAATCAATCATCTAGGTAAGAATGTATAGTATCTTATTGCGACTGAAAAAATGTTAACTTCAACAATCCAAGATTAGTTTTCATTGTATACAAATTCATATTATGGCATTTACTTCAGATTAAGTTACTTTTAGATTTAATTTTGTTCGGGTTGGGTTTTACGATTAACCGCTTTTAAAAATACCGATTGCAAAAAATCGATCAATAAAATACCGACAAAAGAAATGTCGATTAAGAAAAATGTCGACTGATAAAAATATCGACAGAGATTTTTTAAAATGTCGACTATAGTTAAGTGAATGATGTTAACAGGCACGTTGCCAGTTTAAGTGAAAATCACCTGGCCGCTTTAAACGAAGTTACATAGTTGAATAAGTGTATACTAAAAACTGTCAGGCCTGTAAGAAAGTCTGGTGTATTTAAAGTATGGGGTGGGTGGCACGTTTCGCTCGCTAACAGTATTTTAACCCTTTTTTTCGCAGGGTTTAGCCGCTCACGCGACTTCGTCGCTCCGCTAAGGGTATGTCAACAACTGTCAGGCAGGCGCTTGGAGCTAAAGTTTAATTATATTTACTCTGGGGTAATTAGCAGTATAATATTTTCAGTCAGTCAAAAAAAAAAAGAAAATATCAAAAAAGACAAAATTTACTTTAAATTATTTTAACTTTGGGACATATGGCAATACCTAAAATATTTTCCAACATTCACTGCATTCACCACCCCACCCATCCCCCTCTTCAGCAACAGAAATCACTTAGCACAAGCGTTATGCGAAGTGAACGCGTCCATTTGTGCAGTTTGTGTACTCGTACATGCAGTACTTTTCTGTGAAAATTGAAAACTTTTAAAGTAAAAAAAAAAAATAGGAAAAAAAGTTTCCACAGAGAAATTCTTTTACAGTACATGTTAGAATAAGTCAATTTAAACAAAAAAAAAAATAAATTTGCTTAGTGCGCATAATGGAAACCTCAGCCAAAAAGTCTGCTTTATTTATGTCATAAAGGTACACATATGTATACAAATTTGTCGACAATTTGACCGACATTCGACAAATAAAGTCGACATATTAAGTGTCGAGATTTTAAACTTTCGATATTTTTAAAAGTCGATTAAAACCTTTTCGAGATTTCAGCGAATGGCAAAGTCGAGATTATTAGTAGACCTTTTTTTTGGTGGCAATTCGTACGTCTCCCATTTTGTTCATTTAAATTCAAATTTAAAATTAAGTTATAGATGCTAAGAACAATTTTTTAAATCTTTGTTTTCGGGCATTAATCTGGATGATGTTTCTCAAATGTTGAGGAAGATTGTTCAATACATTCGGCACGGTGTACATCAGTTGTCATAGTCGTTGATAAATGATGGCAGTTGATTTATTCTATCGGCTTGTCATCTTGTACCAATCTGATGACAAATTCGCGTGCGGAAACTTGCAACTTCGTATTACTCCACTGCCACACTCATGTTGAAAATCTGCCTTACTTTCAGCACCTTTATGTTAGAGACGTTACTTCAATTTGACACAGCACTGTTTTATATATTTTGAAGCTTTTCTATGTATGTTTGCGTTGCACCTCCTCATGCTAGTACGCCATAACGTAGCCTCGACTTTATAAGCGCGTGGTTTTTGTACACACATCATGGCTGTGTACTGCAGACAAGCGAACGCAAACAGGGACCTTCTCAGTTTGCTTGTTGATTTTCACGTGAAATATTTTATCTGCAAGGTAATTAGTTGACTAATCCGACAAGAGGCAGGATGGCAATAATTCCTACTTTATGTGGGGCACTGATGAGTTTGTTGTGGTCGAGGGTATCGAATACCTTACTGAAATCCAAAAACAGTACGAGGATATGGTGTTGATTGCTGAGAGTTGTATGGATTACATTCGCGAAGTTTCCAAGAAGTTTATTGGTGCTTTTTCACTTTTGAAAACTGTACTGGCTATGGTGAGGATGCTTTAAAAAAACGTGTCAGAATTGGTTTGCTAAATTTTCTTCGGGAGATTTTCATGTGTAAGAAGCACCACGGGCAGGAAGGACAACCGAAGTTGACGACAAAAAAATAAAAGTCATAATTGAAGCAAATCGTCTTTACACGATACAAGAGATTGCATATGTTATACACATGTACTCAAAGAAATTTGTCTTACCAAATATCTACGATTCACTTATAAGAAGTGAGGAAAACGAATAATAAGAGGCGATGAGAAGTTGATCGTCTATAACAATATCAAGTGAAAAAAGATTATTGAGCAAGCGAGACTAACTAGAAAAAAGCTCTTAAAAAGAAGGTATTCATTAACAGAAGATTATGCTTTCATTTTGGCGAGATTTTAAGGGAATTGTGCTTTTGAGCTGCTTCCAATATTATTGATTCGAATGTATACTGTCGCCAAATTGAATGATCAAACAGAAGCGCCCATAATTAAAACACAACACATTTTTGGTCACTTGTCAAAAGTTGTTGCAGCTTAGATGGGAAATGCTGATGCTCATATCCACCGTCTCCACTTTGCGCTTATTGCTGGCAAGCGAAGGATGAATAGCAACAGCTTTATTTCTGTTTTCAGAATTATTCCACAGAGCGATAATGCACGGATATGTGTAGTCCATCGAGAAAACTAGGTTTATAAGTAAACAACGACCAAGCTAAAACTATGGCCATTGCACCAGCAAATAATCCCGTTAATATAGATGATGTGCAAATCCAAGTGGTTATGTGCATTGGGGTCAAGTACTAACTTTCCGCAGAGACCAACAAATGTTGAAAATAATACGAATACTTGCTTAGCAATTGGACAAATTGAGGGATGTTTATAAGTACAATATGGCACAGTATTATTATTAATTTTTATATAGAGTTATTGACTAGAGCGTGTGATGTATGCGTCCGAGACATTGACTCTTAGTGAACAACATCTGACAGAAGTGAAACTGGCCCAAGGAGCTATGAAAATGAAAAAAAGATGCAGAACTAAAGTATAAGGTATCGCAAAGCTTGTAGTACTCGTATCTTTCAAGTTGAACTGAATCGGACACGTTAACGTGTGGCAGCCGAGAATTGAACGGATATAGGTTGTCAACAAGCTGAATAGAACGAAGACGATATACTCCGGTCATTAAGGAGTTATCGTGATTCGTGATATTTCATTAGCTGACGATTTATCAGAAGGAACATAAGTGCAATGGGTCGATAATTAGACAGGGAGGAAGATTAGCCTTCTTTAGGAACAGGCTGGACAAATGCTGTTTCCATATACTTGGAAAGAGCCCTGAATAATAGGATAAACAGAAAAGCTTACGCAGAGGTTTTGCCAGCGTGGAAGAACACCTTTTCAAAACTATGGAGTGATACCATCTGGACCAGCAGATTTCTGTATGTTAAGACATTTGAGTACTCCTGCAACTGTACGAGTGCGAAAGTGGACCCGTCCCATGGAAAATTTGACTCTCTCAAATACAGGTGGAGACAAAGCATTATCTGGCAGCGTGGAGTTCGCTGCAAAGTGAGCAGCAAGCAAATTGGCTTTGTCTAAGGAGCTGACAGCTGGAATGTCATTGTAAATGAGCGTAGGTATGGCAGACGAGGCAGAATTTTTAATATTTTTGACGAATGACCAAAAATTTTTACTAGCTTTGGGACATTGTAGGATTTTTTGCTTCAATTTTTGGTCATATTATAATTTTACACGTCGAATATGGGCATTGCAGTCTTTTCTGACTTGTTGAAACTTCTTTCGGTTTTTCTCAGATTTGTTGGCTTTATAAAACCGAAAACTTACTTCTTTCAACCTAATAGCCTCTTTACAGCTCTAGTCAAACCACGATTTGCTTTAGGTTTAATGCTTATTCTGTTAGGAATAAAGTCATTCATACTTAAGAGGATATTATCAGTGATCATATCAGCAGCTTTATCCATTTCCTTGTGCTCTCGGAGACATTTTTGCGCATTTTTATCCGTAGTAATGAATGTAAATAGAAATAATTAACGAATTTTAATAACCATCGAATTAATGAATATTTCCATACTATCGAATAAGTCTATAGTTTTAATTCGATAGTTTCTATCATTAGTTTTCAAAATTTTATCAGTCAACAATTATACAAAGTTCAAGGTGATTAAGCCTACAAAACTCAAATTATTGTATTTCCAAGTTTAGTTATACTTCTACACATTATTCAGTTTTAATTAAAACATTTCGAGACACTAAGTTTTCATTCCTTATAACTTTCTGCTGGCTCAAAATCAACTTTCCCGCAGGTGTTTCCATTAAATTTTGTGATTTTTCGTAGAATTACATTCACTACGAATTACATTCAAGCTGGTATAAATCTTCTTCTTATAACTACCTACTTAAATTAATACAACGTATCAGCAAAAGTCATCTGCCGATGTTATTCGAACCTACGATTATCGCCATATGTTTCAATATTTCATAAAAGGTACAAGTGTTAACCTAGTCGGCTACTCTGGTGTTATTCATGGCCAGGTCAAAAGTAATACTTGTTTTTTTTTTTTTTAGCTTTTTATTAGTTTTAATTCATATATACATGCTAGACAAAAACGCTTAAAACTAGCTTAATTAACTTAACTACTTTTTATTAGTTACTTGTTGTTCAAGGTATACTGTGTGCACTAAATTCACGGTTTAAGAGTTGTATTATTAACTTAAATCGGCATCGTAAAATGCAGGATAGTTCAACAGAAGTTCAATATAGTTAGTCCTTGTATTCTGAAGCACCATAGTAAAATTATGTTATATTCTTATCGTCAGGATACTTATGTATAGATGCTAACACATTTCACCAAAAAAAAAGGAGGCACATTTTTATTCGTACCATTGTGTTGAAAGCCATCGATAAAATGTCACTAAATATAATTTCAAACGAAAATGCAGAATTAATGTTGAAAACTTTTTACCTGTTTCTAAAAAATTAAACAATACCAAAAGCCTTTTTTAAATAAAAAAAAAAAAACATAAAAATATCTCCAATTTTACACACCTAGCTAGTGAGCTATTCCATTCGCTTTTGATAATGTGGAGCATAACCGGTTTCGATGAGAAATTTATACAGAGGGTAATAAATAGCGCATGGCAAGAGTGATTCGCTTGATGTCTGCGCTAATATCTTTTCATGAACTTATAGCGCAGCTTAAATAGACAAAACCCTTTGTTCATAAAATTATAGCTCTCTATCGTAATGTCCTTTATTATTGGCAGCACATACAATTTATTTTATCCCATTTCTGCACTAGTTTGCTCCTCACTAATGTACCATTGATCTCCGGCTGCATTCTTCCAATTCCATCAGTTATGTCGGCGTATATACGAGTATAAGCAAGATTAAAAGATTGTGCCGGTACGTACTTTCAAGTGGTGTTTTCTTTTTACTTGTTTAAATTGTAAGGTGTGGCCGATCCATTGCCACTCTTTCCTCAGTATGATGGCGTCTTGGATTTGCAGCTTGCGAGTGACATTGGTGGTCCTTTTCCAAGAAGTGCACCCATAAAGAAATACTGATTCCACGTTAGAGCGGAACAGCATCTTGATTCTTGTGTTGAATACATTGTGCCACCGTCGTTCGAGGCCATACTTCTTAGATATAGATCAACTTTCTCGATCTACTGTCTGGCAATGTTTATCGGTCCTGTTCAACATCAAGGGTTGAATCTATCTTGTTCTTTTATTCCTTGGTGGAACAGCGAGCTTTTTTCATCGCCATAAACGGATAGTGTTTGCTGGAATAGCTGGAAATAACACGGTTGAGATCATTCACTTTCAAGCTTTCAGACGTGGATTTGGAATTAATATGTTGATCTTGTATTCCATGGACGTTTCCAGAATCTACCTTAATTTAAAAAAAAAATAAAACTGTACTAATAAAGATGACAAAATCTTTAGCTACTGGTTTCAGACAAAAAATACTGCATTTGCTTGTGACCCGAACGGTTCAGGCTCGAGCACCAGCGGGGAAAGCTACCAACAGCAACCTAAGCATAAAAGAGAAACGAATAAAATCTGAGTCTGCTACATCTTACAAAATTAAAAATTGGTGTGTGCCATACCCGCAGTTGCATGTGCAACAATCATAGAAACAGATGGATAAAAGGGAGAACAAAATCTCCCTTCCCTGTTCTATGCTGAGCACAGACAACCGCGCAAATCAATAAACCGCTGCACCGCTGTTGGCGTGGTTTCAGCTGATTGAAAATATTAATGATGATTTTATGAAGAAATCAAACTTATTATGCTATTGTTCAGCTTCAGGAGAACGTACAAAGATAATTTATAGCTTAAAATAATTGTAGATTAATCTGCTATAATAATCGAAAAGACTGTAATCGACCAACGCTAAACAATTTTTAAAGCTGTAGTATGCTTTTTGCGAAATAAAAAAAAATCTGGCCATTAGACCCCCGAATTTGCGCCAGCAACTCCCGAAAAATAAAAAAATGTAAGCAGGCAATGAATTTTATTTTCAAATGACCAAAAATATAAGCACATATTTGCTGTGGACGCCGCGGAATAAGGGATGTAAAAGTTTGCTGTGAAGAAAAACCACTTATGTTATGTATAATAGGTATATCCGTCGCCTTTAAATAAGCATCAACCCTTGATCCTCTTCCGACTATTTCTCCAACTTAGGAGCGGCTGAAATAACAAACTCGCCAACATTTTAATTCTCCTCTTTACCCTTTCTTCTCCATCACTGGGTTAATAAACTTTAAAAGACATATTCTTAATTGATGCAGACTAAGTGACAAATTTTAGACCGCATCATTTGATTTAATAGTCGAGTGCACTCTGACCACTCGCACTGTACATAATAATATTTTAAATCCAGAAGACTCAAAATTGTGAAGTTCTAAAGAACTCTTCTTACCCCACAAAACTGCATCTACACTATATATGTATGTATGTACGTCCGACAATATTGTAGATTGGATACTCGTTCAAATTTATTCATTCACACTTCTTCGCCGCGTCGTCTTCGGTGGAACTTTTTTTCTATTTTATTTTTTTAGCTCTTGCTTCATTTAGTTTCGCATCTGAATTTTGTAATAAATTTTGTGAGGGATTTTACGCCGCGCCAGCATATGCAACAGCATTACCATCAGCAAACCAGCAAAAATTCAAAAAGACAAATGTAGATCAAATGCCAAAATGACAAGCACTAGCGTGTATTTTTGATACATAATTTGTACCTCGCAGATTGAATTTGCACTAATGGTGTTTCTAGGCAGAGATATGTATCTGTAATTAAACTAATATTACAGCTGCTTTTGTTTACGGAGAGATACGGTGTAACCAATTTATTATTGGTGCACAAAATCTGCACCGGACACTTTAAATTAATATTATGTGACAGAGTACGAGTACGGTGAATTAAATGAATGAAACAAGTGCCATTGTGTTAGATAATGAACAAAAAAAATAATATTTTAGATATTTTCGTATCTACGCGTGTAATTGTTTTTTTTTTTTTTTTATTTATGTGGATTTAATATTGCTTTGGATAGATGTTTAATTGAAATTAGCAAATGTTTAATAATCTTCACTTGTTCTTGTTAAGATAAAATACATATTATATTTCATGAATATTTCATGTGTCGTCGGCAATAAATAATTTTACGTCGAAGCTTTTAGATAAAAATGATAATTTCCCACACAGCACTTTTACTTTTAAAAATATTTTCGACGAGAATATACGATATTCCGAGATTTATTTATTTGCTTTAGAGACATTATGCTAAAATATAGGTGATACACATATAACGTAAGAAACACGTGTCCCTAAATTTAAAGTTTCCATTATATTTTTGTGATGTCTAAAGTTTATCTCATACATGTTTCTTTATATTAAAAATACCAGAGCGATAGTATGAAAATAACATGCTATTGAGATCAAAGTATTATAACTTAGATTGTCTTTAGTTATGTTAATTTTTCTCAGTAATTAATTGGTTTTGAATAAAGATTCACAAAGGCGTGATGTAGATTAATGTGGTCGTTTGATTCGTATTGATAGATATGTAAATTTCAATCAGATCTCTTTATCTCTAAGCAATACAAATAAATCTAATCTGATCCTGTATTGAAGCTTAATAGTTTCCACTGACAGAAAATTTGATTCAAAGCTTTGGGAAAATCTTGGTAAATAAGACTTAATGCAAAGATCACTGAATGTGACGACGACTGAGCGACCACAGTAACTAGCTAATGCTTATGGATTAGGCTGTGTGTAGAGATGATCTATGGAGAATACATTCTCGTACAACTTAAGAACCGAATTTAGATCCAATAAAAAAATATTTTACGGTGGAAAAAATATTCATTTTTAACGTCGTTTATAACTTTTGTTTCATTCGATTGATTTCTGACACGTACAATTTCAATGCAAAGTTAAACGTACAAAAAAAGTTAAACAATGTAAGAGTAATCGATATTCTAAACGTCCTGAACGGGAGATTACTATAAACAGAAGTTAAAACGTATGACATCTACCTATACGAGTACTAGTACATACATATGTACGTAATATTGTAACTTCTACAGTGAACAGAAGCAACGTCTATTTTACTATTTTTCATCTGTGGCAAACTTAGGCAAGAAGACTCTAGCTTCAAGAATGTTAACGAACACATGATGTCACCAATGTCAGCTTAATATACGCTAATTGCGTGGAACTACAATATATTAAATTTTTTTCAAAGATGATTC
The DNA here is from genome assembly GCA_963082735.1 of Pocota personata. NCBI lineage: Eukaryota > Metazoa > Arthropoda > Insecta > Diptera > Syrphidae > Pocota > Pocota personata. Next base: position 28,559,997 of record OY720432.1, read on the forward strand.
AACGTGTAGTTCATTATGTCGATTGAACACTCTTTGAAGTGGTTAACGACAAGCATCTTTTATTGTAATGTTGTCTAGGACACATGCTGCCGTCATTGTGCTTTCTGGGATGGTGACGGTTAAAAGAAAGTGGCTTTTTGGCTGTTGAATGTCTGATGATGTTGCCATCTCCAAAAGGTCACATTCTGCATCCTGGTGTCCAAGTACTTAGCTTTCCAATGTACCTTGAGTTGAGTGCATTTTCTTCGAATTTAGTTTCTGGGCAGTAGTACGAGTATGTACCTTCGATTTTTCGACATTTCTCGTTGGGGATCTTATATTATTTGTTGTTGATTTATGTGCCGGGTAAATTTTCAAAACGTTCGATCATTTGGTCGTTCAATTTGCTGTGGGCGTTTAGGTTGTTTTAGATTTTTTTCTTATTTGTCAGTATAATGTCGATTTGTTTGTTTATACATGCTGATTTTTATGTTCCACGCCCATGTTTTTTTTTGGCTAACTATAAAATGAAACACAATTTTTAAAAACATATTTTCTTGACCGATTATTTGGTTTATAACAATTATTTATGTAATAAATGCATTGATGCAAGATGCGTGTTCTTTCAACCACATTTTGCATAACATTTTATCTCATTTTGGGTGTTATTTCACCAATTTCTTGAATATTGTTGTCCTTTAGCATCGGGATTGTGGTTGTTTTTTTAGGGTTTTGGTGTATTAATTAAGGGTTTTCAGTGCCCCAATAGCGGATATTTTGTTTATTAACAAAGCCAGATAACTCGAAATAAAATTCGTCACTCATGATGATTTTTTCCTAAAAATTGGGGTAGTTAATATGGAGTTGCAAAACCTTTTCACTTCAATTGAATTCTGTATAAATGCGAATAATTTTTTTATTATTGTAAATAAATTTGCCGGAGACATTCCAAATTGTTATGCACTCCACACAAAATTAAAAATTACAGTGAATATTACTCGCGGAAGTGCAGTCGTGAACAAACTAATTTAGATGTATTTAGCTGTTTCTTGTTAACCTCGGAACACTATATTACAAATAAAAGAAAGCTACCGGTAAAAAAACTTTAATATCTACCTAAGGAAATATCTATTCAGCAAAGTGGTGACACTGAGGACGTCGAAAATGAGGGTGATGATGAAAACGATGATTTCACTTTACTTGCCAGTGTGGGCTGTACGAATAATCGCCCTAATTGCAAAATGAACTATCGTCCAAAAAATAAAGTAAAAACGCCCAGAAGTAATAAACATGCACCCATATCAATATCTAAGTCTTTTACAATTAATAATAGCACGATGTTATATTTGTTTCCATTAATTATTTCGTACTCCAGATTTTCAATCTCAAATTTTCTATTTAAGACTGCACTTGCACTTTCATCAATAGGTCGGCTCAGAATGACGCTTTGACCAGACTAATGTAAAACAAACAACATGGCTTGTTTACAACTTCAGAAATAAACAGTTATTTACTATTATTATTATTATTTGTTCGTGTGTAGGTGAAAAATCTTTATAGACACTCACTAAACAACACCTCCCTGCTACTGGTTTACTACGACTAAGTTAGTTTTGGTTTCAAAAATATTCGCGTTGGGCAGGTAGCTTTCCATCTAAAGCACCTACTAAAACCCGCCATTAAATGCGGCTGGTCCTTATTGCGCTAGATCGAACGGTTTCGTTCTTTGTAGTCGGCGCACAAGGTTTGTCTCATGAAGACGAATACGGAGTTTTCGAGCAAAGTTCATTAGTTTTTCATCGACGGTAGTTGCTCCTAAGTCTCTGTGGATATCATTGTTTCTGAAATACCATGGGACATTTACTATGACTCTTAGCACTTTGTTTTGAAAAGATTGTAGGATATTTCTATTGCTTTGTTTGGTACAACCCCAAAGTTGTATACCGTACGTCCGAACAGGTTTAAACACTTGCTTGTATAAAAGCAGTGTGTTATATATTCTTAATTTGGAATGTCTTCCTATAATATTAAGTGGAGTTACTAATAACCTTGGCAGACAACTTGATCTTATTTTCTCGTCTGATGCCGATAACTGCGTCGTTTCAGCGAACCACCATCTTTTATCCAAATTACATTGTCTTACAATAACGATAATAATACAGTCCAACCAGAGTAATCGTAAAGCTTTAATTTCCGCAAGGCAGACTACACAAAACTTAGTAACCTTTTAAGTGCTATTAATTTCAACAGCATTTTTAACAGTACACACATTTCTGTATTATTTTACTCTAAAATTTCCAGCTGTTTTATGCAATCCGTCCCATACATGCCCCAAAAGAGTTACTTCCAATTACCTCCTTGTACATACGCATTTTTCCGAACTCTGTGAATTTCTTTATGTCGAATATATTGACCGTATTCAATCTGACATCATCGCTGACCTCAAACGATTTTTTCACTTTTTTAATGCCAAAAAAAGTCAGACAGCTACCCATCAACTCTGACATTCTCAATACATCGTCGAGCGATCCTCGAATAATAGCAGACTTATTCGCTCATTTCTTCAGTCAATCGTGCTCCAACCTCACATTAGAGCACGACCATTCTTACTTCTCCTGCACGAGAGATTGTGCCCGAACCTTATTAACTTCAATCGATATAACAGTGGCTCTCGTGACAGAAAAGATCGAAAGACCTAAATGCGAATGGTTGGTTGGTTTAAGAGGGTGAGCTTATGCTCTTCACTTAGGCCTCCATTGGGCCCGTTGTGTTCCCCTCATCTATGTAACTGTAAGGAATAGTGCTGTGTTTTGGGAATTATGTGTTGAGAGGATTTAGGTCTAGGGATCATGGGTAGTATCAACGGGAAACTATATCGTATAGTGATCGGGGAATCGTAGTGTTACTGAGGTGTGTAATATCCGGAATCTTTAGAGATCCCAGAATTTTCAGCCTTAGCCTCGCTGTAGAAGGGCAGTGACAGAGGAAGTGTTCTACATCTTCCTCCTCCTCTGCACAGTTGGCACAGATTGTTGTATCAGCTATCCCGAGTCTGAACGAATGTTTGTTGAGATTGATGTGCCCTGTTAAAAGTCCCACCATCAATCTCAATTGTGTTCTGCTTGAGTTAAGAGCTCTTTTTGCTGTGTTGTTACTCGGTTTGGTTATTACAGATCTAGCCACTTTGCACTATGTCTAGATTCGTCCAGTAGTTATTGAACTCCTGTCGTATCTTTTCATTGTTTATTGTTTTAATAGTTGTCAGAGGGACCCCTATTGTATTATCCGGGTTCAGTTCTGTATTGCCTGCTCCTTTCCTTGCTGGTTCGTCTGCCTTTTCGTTACCCGGTACACCCTTGTGCCCCGGTACCCATGTGAGACGGACTCTATTGCGTCTGGCAAGTAAGTTCAATTTAGTTTTGCACTCCCTTACTAGTCGTGATTTCGACATGGGGTTTGTGATCGCGCTAATTGCTGCTTTGCTGTCCGAGCAGATGTCAATTTGCCTTTCTTCGCTGGTGTCTTCTGCGAGTATTTCGGTTGCCTTCATAATTGCATAGACTTCTGCTTGGAACACCGATACAAATGGTTCTAGGTGAATAGCAAGTTCAATCGGTGGGTTAGCACTGAAGATGCCAGCCCCTGATTCCCCTGATATATTAGAGCCATCTGTATATACCGATATCCCATTGCAGTTTCTTGTCGTTCTTTCATACGTCCAATATTCTCTTGCGGGGAAAATTGTTTCGAAGTTGTTGGAGAACGTATACGATTTTCCAACAACATCACTGGGGCAATCGATGAGTGGTGTCATTACTCTTATCATTTCGGTGATTTTTCGATGTCCCGTATTTGCACCACCGATGAAATGGCCGATAGTTCTAAGCCGTGAGGCTGAAATGCCGGCAATCTTCTTCGCTTCGAGGTGCACTGGTAGAATATTTAGTATCGCTTCCATGGCCGCGGTTGGTGTTGAGGATTGTGCTCCTGTAATACCCAGGCAGACCATACGTTGCACCTTAGTTAGCAAGTCTCTTGCATACTTTTTGCTCATCACTGGCCACCATACAACTACACCGTAGAAGATGATGGGTTTTATTACGCATTCGTATATCCAGTGGACCTGTTTCGGTTTCAAGCTCCATGACTTCCCGATGGCCCTCCTGCATATCCAATATGCTCTCTTTGCTTTGGTGACTCTTTCTTCCAGGTTCTTTCTCCAGGTCAGTTTCCTGTCCAATATAATGCCCAGATACTTGACGCTGTCGCGGAGTTGTAGTGATAGTCCTCTGAGTTGTGGAATGTGAAAGTCACTAGTTTTGGTTTTCTTTGTAAAGAGAACCATTTCCGTTTTATTTGGATTTATTTCCAATCCACTCTCCTCCGCCCATTCTTTTATGATTCGAAGGGTGTTTTGCATAAGCTCTCCTATGATGTTCAGGTGCTTACCTCTTATCAGAACGGCTAGGTCATCTGCGTACGCTACACATTTCGCACAGGTTCCATCCAGTGCTTTTAAAAGGTTGTCCATTGTGAGCACCCACAGAAAAGGAGATATTATTCCCCCCTGTGGTGTTCCCGTACGGACTGTTCCCCTTCTTGTGTCGTCTCCCAGTGAAGCTGTGATAATGCGGTTTGTAAGCATGTGTTCTAGCCAATTGTTTATTATTTGGCTATTACAGTATATCGAGAGTGCCTCCACAATTTTTTGAGTTTTCACATTGTTAAATGCCCCTTCGATATCTAGAAAAACGCCTGGGACTGATTCCTTGGTTTCAAAAGCATCTTCTATTGTGTATACAACCTGGTGTAGTGCCATCTCAACTGATTTTCCTTTGAGATTTGCGTGTTGATTAGGACACAGCCGCGGAATTGTAATCTGTGTTCTGATGTAGTTATCACAGATTCTCTCCATTGATTTTAGTAAGAAGGACGTTAGGCTAATAGGTCTATAGCCCTTTGCTGTCGACAAATCTTTCCCGGGTTTCGGTAGGAACACCACCCTCACCTCTTGCCATTGTGTTAGTGTGTATCCATGATATAGACATCCCCTAAAGATATTGACGAGAGTTTTCTTTAGGGTGTCTAATTCTATCCCTTTTTGCAAGAAGATGGGAAGTATTCCGTCCAAGCCCGGTGATTTGTATGGCGCAAATGAGTTAATAGCCCAGGTCACTTTATCTGCATCAACTAGGATCTCAGTGTCCTCCCATTTTGTATCAGTTCGAGTGACCCCACGCTTGGAAGGTGTAGCTGCCTCGTTGAAACAGTTTGGGAAGTGTACACACATCAGCGTCTCCATGGTATCAGCTGCAGTTGCCAAGTTATTGCCCGCCTGTAGAAGTTGATAACTTGGTGGTTCCTTGGACAGGATCTTCTTTAATCGCGCTGCTCCATTATTATCGCATATGTTGGTGCAGAAAGTTTTCCATAATTCCCTTTTAGCAGCCCTGGTGAGCTTCTTGAAGCCTCTTTTACTTTCTTTATAGGATTCCCAGTCTGCTTCTTCGTTGGATCTTAAAGCTTTATTTAGGCGTTGTCTAGCAACCTTCCTTATTTCATGGAGGTCGCCGTTCCACCATTTTTGCTTTGCACTTCTAGGTTCCGGTTTTAGAGGACAGGCGGCCTCAAAAGATTCTATAATACACTTCTGTACTTTGAGGACTTCATTGTTTAATTGGTTAATCTCAGTGTAGCTGTTACCCTGAGTTGGTGTCAGTTTTCCATGAAGATTACTAACAAAGATAGACTAATCTGTTTTCTTAGGATTCCTAATCATTATTTTGGATTTGTGATCAATTCCAATATCAAAACTCAACCACCTGTGGTCCGAAAAGGAGATCTCATTACTGATCCTCCAGTTCGACACCAGGTGTATAGACCTAACGTCGCATAAGGTTATATCTAATACCTCCCTTCTAATTTTATTTATGAAGGTTGGTGAACAGCCCTCATTCAAGGTAATCAAGTTTTCAATATTTAAATAATCGGCCAAACACTCACCTCTTTTGTTGATGTTCGTACTTCCCCAGTTAGTGTGGTGGGCGTTAGAGTCCATACCCACTATGAGGCTCTTCTGTTGGGACCTCGTCCAGGTGACACACTTCTTTAACTCATCGCTAGGTGGAGGTTGCGGGGAGTTATAGGGGAGATAGCAAGAGGCCAAAATAATTTGGTTGGTCTCGCTATTTCTTGCCCTATATTCGAGGCTTGTGACTGTGAGGTCGCCTGTGCTGATCTGTGGAATAGAGAAAATATTAATCTCCTTATGTGCCACAATACAGGCTCTACACTTACTGTTTCCGTTGTTTGCAATCACTTTTAGTTTATTCCCCCATCCTGTTACCTTATTATTCAGACAATAAGGTTCCTGGATGAGGGCGATATCCGCTTTTCCTGCTAAGAGGTAAGCACAGAGGTTGGCAGTTGCCGCCCTACTGTGCTGAAGGTTTGCTTGGATTACCTTCATTAATTCTTTCTTGGAATGAAGGGATTACAAAGCTGACCTGGTGAAAGCCGCATAATGCTTTACCCTCTTGTAGGACTAGTGACCCCAGCGATTCCTCGTCAATCCCTACCACGATTAGTTGGCCTTTGCCTGCCTGCTCCTTTGCTCGGTAGAGTTTCCACTTTTCTGTCTTAAGGTCCTTGTTTTGCAGCTTCATTCGTGCAAACAGCGTTGCACGTTCCTCGATTACCCCTGGGATCCAAACGGACACCCTGGGTAAGCTGCCTTTGAAACCTGCCCTCGGAAATTCAGGGAAGTCGTCGGATTCTCACAAAGTGTTTGGTCCAGGGCAGCTTTGAGGGCTTTCTGGAACCTAGATTGTGGATGGTCTTTAGCAACACGACTTCTTTTTCTCTGCGGTGGTTCAGCATGGGGGCGCATCCTCCTCTTGCCATCAGAGTTTGCCGAGGCATCCTCTGGTGATAGAGTAGGGTGTTCCATCCGTTCCCTGCTCAGTGTTTGTTCGGTGCTTTCACTGTTTGCTTTTTGATCACGCGGGGAGACGACTTTTGGTGTTGAAGCTAGGCAGTTTGGGTTTGAAACCAAATTTCCTTGCTTCTTCATCTCCAGAGATTTTGCGTTTTTTTCGGATCGCTGACTCGTCCTCTTTACGAGCGGTCAATGTCGATGTTGTTGCACCTTCTTCGATTTTATCTGTTGCAGTGAAGAGGTGCTGCAACCCGAAGTTGTTTTTATTTTTGTTTGTGTGCGTGTAGTGCTTGAGAGTAGTAGTTGCCACTGGCGACATATACCCTTTCGGGGCCAAGCCCTCGCCGGCAGCCGTGGCCTCTGCCGACTTTTGGATGTATATCCCTATCCGAATTTCTTCTTTTTCAGTTGTACTCTCCATGTTTATTTTTTGTGTTTTTGCTACTTCACTCTGGGTTCTTTTTGTTTACCTTTTATTTTCTTGACCTCCACCCTGACCTTCCATGGATCTATTCCAGGTACAGCTCAAGAGTATCATCGGTCCTTACTCAGCCCCTCCACCACGACAAGGTAGGCAAACGACGGAGGGGTGAAAATGCGAATACTCCACTGGCCCGGACGGTATACCTGCCGTAGTTTTAAAAAAATGTGTAGACTCTTTAGCTCCATCTCTTACGGCTCTGTTCCAACTGCCGCTTTCACAGAGCGTTTTCCTTAGATTTTGGAAAAGCTCTTTTATTATTCCCTTTCATCAAAAAAGGTCCGAAAAATTAAACATCTAATTATCGTCCTATAGCTAAAATCTCTTGAATACATAAGCTATTCGAAAGTATTGTTTTTCCATTGTTCACGCTTTCTTAAAAGAAAGGTCAACAACCACAAACCTAACCGAAATTATATCCAGCACCCTATGCGCATTGGAGGATTGCAAGGAAGTCGATGTTTTGCTACCGATTTCAGCAAAGCCTTCGATAAAATTTCGCACGCAATTGTATTTTTGAAACTCAAAGCTCTCGGTTTTCAGTCTGGGTTCATTGCGTGGATCAAATCCTACCTTCATGAACGTCAATATGAAGTCCCTTTTAGATCCTTTGTATTTGATTCTTTTATGGCCCCCTCTGGTGTCCCTCAAGGTAGCCATCTTGGTTCCCTGATTTTCATTTTGTCAATTAATGATGTTGACGGCATTATTAAATATTCCAGTCTATCAGTTTATGCGGACGACATGAACATTTTTGCGCACATCTCCACTCGCACTGACTCCCGTGCACTTCAGTCTGACTTAAACAGCTTTTCTACTTGGTGTAATAAAAACATTCTTAAGTTGAATGTCAACAAATGCCAAGCTATTACTTATTCCCGGAAGCGTCTTCCTGTCCCCACTGTCATCTTTCTGCGTGCTTTGGGTGTCATTTGCATGAGCTTAATTTTCGTAGTCATATTGACAATATTATTAGCAGAGCAAATGCTGCGCTAGTTTATGTGTATGTATACGTTGGTTGAAGGAATTCTGAAATCCATACGTCACAAAATCCTTGTACTTCACATTAGTAAGAACAATTCTAGAATATGCCAGCCAAGTTTACCGATACACATTCGTATCGAATTGAGTGTGTCCAACGGAGGTTCATCTGTTTTGCTCTACGTGGACTCCCGTGGCCTGACAGATTCAACCTACCTTCTTATGAGCATCGTTTGAATTTGCTGAACATGCAATCGCTTGAAAAGCGTAGAAAAGTTGTCGATATACTATTTGTACATCAGCTATTAGCAGACAACATTTATTGTCCTATGCTGCTCCAAACCATCTTACTCAGCACCAATCCGCGTATTCTGAGCTCGGTACCTCTCTTCTGCCTCAAGTTTCACCGTACGAATTACGGGCGTAATGAGCCTATGCCTCGAATGTTATGCATGGCTAATAACTGCCATAACCTTTTTGATTTTCAGTGTAGCAAGAACTCACTTATAAACTCCCTTTATTCCCCTTCCTCACTCAGCTTTTGATGTAGATTTATACTAGCTATTAAGAAAACATTGTAAATATTAATTATAAGTCCCTTATCGAATGTATTAAACTAAATAAATAAATTTGCCTCGTTTGCATACGGTATTTGTACCGAGTTAATGAAAACAATTTTTGCACATGGTTGTTAATACCATACATTTCGTCATGAGCCAAGAGAATTCTCCTATTATCTTTGACAGCAGATTTGATCATCACGTGATTGAATTCCTTTGTTCTGGTTTTCGATAGAGATATGACATAAAGCAAAAGTGATTCCTTTTGCAGCATAACTGGTTCTGCATACTCGACGGCCTCTATTTCAGTTTCATACGGGAGAGTCTCTACTTGGGAAAGTACGTCTTGGATTTCTCGTCTATCCAAGAGATTGGTGTTCACGATTCCTCTTTTTGCTAATTGCGCTGCTGAGGCCACTTCATTGAGTTCTTCTTTGATTATTGTAAGCTTGTTGTAGAGTATTTGCTCATATTTGTCAATGCTGCTGTTTTTTATTCTTCTGATTATCTTGTTGTAGTCGTCTAATAATCCTCGAATGACCGTCATCAAGCGTTTGTTTATTTTATACTGGTCGTTGTTATTCTCTATTATAGTATTTTGACTTTTCAATACATTGTCCCAATCTGTCGCGTCTGGAGTACCAGCTATCCACTTCCAGGTGGAAGCAATCCAATTGATCGATCTTGTTTTTCTTAGTCGTTTCCCGTGCAGCCTTACTAATAATTCCTCGATGCGTTCAAGCTGGTGGATCAGCTGTGGACGTAGAATACTGCTTTTGTCTATTTGGTCTTCTATTGTGGGTTTGAGTATGTTTGTTATGTTTTCGTACTCCTTCAAATTGATAATATGCACTATTTTAAATGCTCCGCTGATTATTCTGCCATTTCCTAGTCTTACTGTCAATATGGGTGTATTATATTCGAATACATTGACCGCTCCAAATGTCACTCCTTGGATTAGCCTGGAACGAGAAAGGAAGTTGTTCTACTCAGTAATGTTTTTAATCTGGGACTTATGAATTTTCTTCCCGGTTTCCGTAATAATTGTGACTTTGTTGTCGCGTGGTACCTTCTCTTTTGTATATAGAGGTTTCTGTTTACCGTCTCGACGTTTAACCGCTGCATAGATTATTTCTCCAGGTTGGTAAGTCTTTGGTGTATTCCTCTTACGGTTTTCTCTGCTGTTTTTCCTCTTCTGATTCCTTTTGATTAGTTCGGAGAGATCTTCGTTTACCTTTGACTGAAAGTCCACGAGATTACGGTGGTTGATTCGTTGCCTTCTTCCGAGAAATATGTCGCTCGGTTTCCTTTTTGTAACAGAATGTATGGTGTTATTATAGCGATCGACTGCTATATCTATAATCTCCTTCAGGGTCAGGTCAGGATATTCCTTCCGAAGACATCTGGTAATTTCTATGATCGTTGAGTGGACCCTCTCCACTGTTCCATTCACTTCACTTTTTTGGGGTGGAGTCAAATAGATTTGAATACCAAGAGATTTAATGTAATTTGAAATGATTGAATGATGATCCTCTCGTTGTCAGTTACTATGGATCGAGGCACTGTGAAATAATGTAGGATCTTTATTTTCTTCTTTCGTAGATAAAGCACTGACTTTTCCTTGATATGCAAGAACTTTGCGAATTTTGACAGCTTACCGACACAAGTTATAAATTTCTCTCGATTTATTTCGAAAATGTCCATATGAACTATTTCCGTCGGATAGGTAGGAATTGGTGTTTCCTGAAGTTCCGGTTTCGAAGGATGTCTGTCGTACTTGTTAGCTTTACATATTTCGCAGTTCCTCGAGACCTTCCTTATCAGACTGCTCATTTTGATGAGCTCTGTTATGTTCTTCTTGGATGAATCTCATCTTGTTTTCTTCATTACTCAGGTCTTCCACTATTCTTTGTGTAATACGAATTTTAAACTTACCAAAGTTTTCCTTATAGATGTCCTGGAGGAGCGGAATGTGTGTTTCTGGTAACTTGATCCCATTGATAATATTTGGGTTTAGCCTTTTCTTCAGGGCCTGTGTCAGGTTTTCTTTCGTGACTTTTTGGAAACGAATATAATGCCTATGGAAAGTCGGATGGGGTTCTTCATGTGCGGACATTTCGCGTCCTTCTGAGATGATTATTTGGTTCCTGAACACGTTCAACGGGACTTCGCAGTGAGGGATCAGGTCCGAACTGTCTTCTTCGGCGCTGTGCGTAGTTTGCGAATCCAATGTTAAGCTGTTGGCCTCTGTTTTCAGTCTAGACAACGCGTCTGCTACCAAATTTGTTTTTCCCGGCTTGTAGGTTAACTCATAGTTGTATTCTTCTATTCGCGATTTTCACCTTTTGAATTTCGCATTTGTGTTTCGGTTGCTCAGTGCAAAAGTCAGCGGTTGATGGTCAGTCAAAATCCGTATTTTCTTTGCTCCGTATAGATAATTCCTCAGATTATCAAGAGCCCAAACAATCGCCAGCATCTCTTTCTCATTGGTGGCGTAATTTTCTACTGCCTTGCTGAGCGATCTAGAGATGTAGGTAATTGGCCTGTCTTTTCCTAGTTCCCCCTGGGAAAGTACTGCTCCTATCGCAGTATTCGAGGCATCCGTTGTTAGGATGAAGGGGTTCTCAAAGTCGGGAAACATGAGAATCGCGGATGATGTCAGAAGTTTCTTGAGATTTTCGAAAGCTCTGAGTTCTTCGGCGTCTACCTTTTTGCTATCAGGTCTTATACCCTTATTTGTTATAAGGAACCCTAGAAATTCGGTTTCTCTCTTCAAAAATTGGGTTTTATCTAAGTTCACCTTGAGATTTGCTTCCTCTAATGAGGACAGCACGGTTTCGACATTCCTTATATGTTCCTCCTCGTTACCACTGAATATGATAATGTCATCAATGTAGACGTAACATATTCTACCTATGTAGGCCTTCAGAACATCATCTATGGTCCTTTGGAAAATCGCTGGTGCGTTCTTGAGTCCGAATGGGAGCCTGGTGAATCCGTGCTTCCCATTTATGGTGGAAAATGCAGTTTTAGGAATGTCTGCCTGTTAATGTCCGGAATCGGATAGGTGTCGGATATGGTGACGGCATTGAGCCTTTTGTAATCTATCACGATTCTATACTTCCTTTCTCCCGTGGCGTCAGGTTTCTTAGGGACTATCCACAATGGGGAATTGTACGGGCTTTTCGACCGCCTTATGATACCATCCTGCAGCAATTTTTGTATTTGGGGCTCCACTTCGGATCTCAGATTAACAGGGTACGGGTTAGACTTCGTGTAAATGGCTTCTTCCGAAACCTTCTCATGCCTGTCGATAATGTACTTGTGGATTTTTTTCGTCTTGTCGGGTAAATGCTCATCCTTAACTTCTATATTATTGACTTGGACCGATTTCTTTTCTTCTAGGGGGATTTTTATGCCTGGACTGATAGTTAAGACGTTGTTTTCCCTGTCTATGATAGCTTCCAATTGCTTGAGCGTATCATCGCCTATGATTCCGTCGAATGTTTTCAAGCCGGGCAATACGAAAAAATCCAGGATAGTGTTGTTTCCCGCCTTTTCGAAGAATTATCCGGATACCTTCTTGTCTATTCGTATTTCGCCTCCCGCTGACTGAATCTTAAAGGGTTTTTGTGCCGGTTTTGCATTGACACCTAGTTCAGGTCTTTTTATTTGCCCCAGTATCGATAAGAAATCTGAGTATGAAGCCCTCCTTGGTGACATACCTTATGTAAGGTATGCTAGAGAGGCACTTGTCATAAAATTTACCTCGGTTTCAGTTACTTCTTCCTCTGGGTCTTCTATCTCGTAGCTGAGAGTCGCAGTCTACTCATCGACTTCTTGTTCATATTCATCTAGGTACTGTTCCTCTTCCTGAGTTTCTGCGTTGTACAGCCTCTGCTGTTTTTGAGGGTAATTGTCCGAATGGTTCCTGAATGGGTTGTTTTGATTATAAGACTGGTGTGGGCCAGATTTTCCGAGACGATTGGTGGCTGGTCTATTTATGTAATTAACCTGTCTTGATTGGATAGACTGGTCAACGGACATGGGCACCGGGGGCTTAGGTCCGGCTGGTCGCGGTGGTGGAGGATAGCTTTTCTGTGGCCATGAAGGCTGGTAGCGATTTCTCTGCTGCTGCCGGTGATGAGCATTATATGCTATGTTCTTTTGTTGCAGAGGCAGAGATCTGTGTAGATGTGGAGGCGGTAGCAGCCGAAGTCGCTCCTGTCTAGGTGGCGTTGGTATTTGGTCTAATGGAGTAGTTATGTTATAATTACTCTTCGGATATAACGCCATGCCTCTAAAATTCAGATTTTGCATTTCCAAGCAACACGCATACACTTCCGGTAGCGTCTGTGGCTTTTGAATCATCAAGATTTTGGATAGTTCTCCGTTCACTCCTCTTATAAAGACGTCTAGAGCTCGGTATCTGTAATTCTCTGTTAGTGCTTTTACAGTCTCGGCACTATAGTCTTCCGTTTTGAGCTTATTTATGATAAGCTCGAACTGATGGTTCACGCTAGCGTAGTATTCATCGATGCTTAAGTTTCCTTGCGAAAGGGTGCTGAGTTGATGTTCGAGGGTTCTCACATCCCTTTTATCAGCATAGTGTAAAGATAAGCAAGTCTCCATTGTCGACAGTCATCATCGAAAATTTTGTACGAAATAAGAGCGGCGTCAGCTCCGCCTCTTATTTTCTGACGAATGCTCTGTAATATAGCCCTGTAAATTGGCTTTGCTTTTACAACCTCGTAGTCCCTCAAAATACTTTCAACGTTGTGGACCCAGGACACGTATTGTGCAAGATTGTCGTCGAATGTCTGCAGGTCCTTGACGCTGTCCGGCAGTCTACTAATTTCTTTCAAATCTGACTCACTTATGGACGGTTGTAAACTTGTAGTAACCGGGTTGCTTGTCGTTGCTGTGATTTCGAGGGACGCTAGCCTTCGCTCTAGTTCCTTTGACTTTTCAATCTGGGCATTTATTGCTCCAGTAAGCTGTGTGATAGCGTTTTCAATCCTCTCCATATTGCCAATTTTAGTAATTTATACGTTTATTTTTATGGGACCACTATAAATTAAACAATTCTTTAGCTTAATGTAATAATTGTTTGTGTGTGTGTAACAATATTCTGTGTTCTTAAATCTATTTTATTATTTGGAATGATTTATTAATTAATAATTAATAATTTTAAATATTTACCAACTCACAGTCAATATTAAAATATATATATATATACGCTTCACAAATTTAACTACAATTTTTCTCTTTAAAATGGTTGATATTTATTTATTTAATTTTTTTTATTTTTCAAATGGTTACAGTATTACAGTAAAATCGTCTTAGTGTAGTTTTGACAAATTTAATATTTTTTTTTATTATTAACCTAGTTTGAGTTTTAAGTGGCGCACTTACATGGAAATTATGATGCTGAACATAACTTCTGGTTTTTTAGGTTCTTCGGGACGCTGGAACTGGTTGAATCGATGGTGATCTTCTTCTTCAGCTGCTTCGTAGAAGTCCTCTGTTGTAGCGGCTTAATGTGGTTCGCGCTCTTGTTCACACCTTCAACACTTATGCAACTCGGAAGGGGTGTATGTATCCTTTTTGACCGCTTCGTAGAGTTTCTGTCTCTTTTGTAGCGGCCTACTGCGGTACACTCTCACTATCTCGTATGCACTTTTATGTCCTTTATCGCGGATTTATATTATTTTTACTAAATTACCGCGTGTCCCTGCTCGGGCGCCAGTTAGCGAATTATTCGCAAATAAAACTAAAGAAATATCTTTTAGGAGGCTTTGCCTCTTTATTAATCGAACACCACTTAAAAACTAAATACAATTTTTCCTTACACTATTTCTTATAATGTTCAACATGCGACCTCAGCATTAAACGTACATGAGAAAATATTTCAGACGAAATATTATCATTAAACGTGCATGAGAAAATATTTCAGACGAAATATTATCTCGGCCGATATCTGAATTCTGCAGCGCGTGTGCTGACATTGCCCCTAATTCGGTGCGCGTGCAGAATGCAGTGTGCTAACTGTAACAATACGCCAAGTCTTTGTCCACTCGTAAATTTTGTCCAAAGCTCGTTGGAGCTTTAGAGTTGCTGACTCTACTGATTTTTCTGTTGTTAATATAGCTGTATCGACCGAGAACGTAGCTACGACAGTGCCTTCTTCTTGCGGTATATCTCGAGCGTGCAGTAAGAACAAGATCGGACCAGGAACACTTCCTTGCGGTACTCTGGCAACGATTTCCTTAAATTGGGAATATTTCGATCCGTGTTTAACATGGAATAGTCTGTCCGCGAGGTAGAATTCTAAAATTTCATATAATTGTTCCGGAAGAACCTGTCTTAACTTAAACTTCAAGCCTTCGTGCCATACCTTGTCAAAGGCTTGAGAGACGTCCAGAAAAGCGCTAGAACATATCTTTTTCTCCTCTAAAGTTTTCTCTATTTCACTTATTATTCTATAAACCTGATCAATTGTGGAATGCTGAAGCCGAATCGATGGTCAGGAATCAAACGTCTTTCTTTAATGACCGGTTGTAAGCATTTTAAAATTGTGCGATTTTTTTGTCGTTCCGAGGCTTTCCCGGTTTTGGAACCATTATAACCTCGGCGACATTCCATTGCCTTGGAACATATAATAATCATTTATAATATGCAGAAGCTTGATCAGGGTTTTCTTTGGCAATTCATTGAGGATCTGTCCGGTTATTAAATCATATCCATTTAAATTTTTTATTGTCTAGCAAAGATTGACCAACTACACGCTCATTATCTTAAAGTTGTCAGGTGTCTTAATCGTACCACCAAGGTCTTCTGTTAGCGCCTGTCCTTCAAATGGGTTAAGGCTGAACCATAATAGAAGAATGGTTTCGTACGACCACTTCCGAAACAGAGCAAATACAAAGGATTTGTATTGTGTGACCATAATAGCTTTTTGTTTCGATTCGTTAAGTTTTCGTTAACTTTTGCTCACTTACGAATGCATTCGCTCTTTCGTAAGTGTACGTATGAAAATTTGACAAGCGGTCCCCCATCTAAGTACTAACCGTGCCCGATGATGCTTGATTTCAGTGAGCGGACGAGAACTTTTGCTTCCGAACACATACGTCTATTATGGGCTACTTGAGCAATTGACAGTACTGAAGGAAACTTAAAGTAGAATTATGACATTAGCTTCGACTATTATAGTTCAGCCTTTAAACGTTTCTTTCGGCAAATAAATCCGGCTTCTCTTTGTCTCCTTTTGCCCATTCGCCATTGTTTTTTCTTATCGGTAGCGATTGCATTTCAGGTTTTTTAATACCTTTCGTGGCTTTCCATAGTGAGTAATTCGAATTTTTTTCGGCAGTCGGTGGTCCAATATGTCGGTTTTCCCGTCGAAAAGAAGTCATCATTAAATTGTATACCAGCTTCATAAGGTAGTCTGCCTTTAATTGAATCGCATCTTGAACCCCAAAAGCTGTGTTTCGAATTGAAATCACCACCGACAAGAAAATTCGGTCCAAGAGAGTCCAAAAGATTTATAAAGTCGGTCTTTACTAGTTTGTATCGCGGAGAACATTAAATGGACGGGATATTGTAGTACGAGTGCTTATTTCTTACGAGAACTGTACTTACTTGCATCGCATCGGTCTCAATAATTGCATTTATAGAATGCTCAATACAATCTTTAATGAATACGGAAGATCCGCTTCTAGCCCTTTCCGACGGATGGTACAGTATCCTTTTATTTTTACACTAGACCTCTCTTTCAAATGCGTTTCGGAAATCTAGCATATATCAATATTGTTTTTCCGCAAGAATACTTCTAGTTCGTGTATTCTTACCCAATGGCTCGATATTGATTACAATGTTTAGTATAGTTTTAATATTGTAAATATCGTTTATGTTCTCGTTGTTATCAAAACTAAGCATATAAACCGGGAGTCCATGCTTAACCACAATTTCTTATTGTAGTTCCGTCTGCTGCTTCTCCTTCTTGATAATATTTACAGCGTCAAAAATGTTAACGCCTTTAGCTTGAAGATCATTCATAATGTCTTCTTTGGTACACGAAGGGTGGAGTCCTCTTGCTACAACACGCAATGGCCTTTCTAGCTTGTTTTCGTAAGTGTACTATTGGATCTTCTCGGTATTTAAATTCTGTGACACTGCTCGGTAATCGTCGGAATCATAGACGTTAATTTTCCAGACGTCATTGCGCAGTCACGTTACCTTGAATGTCGATGCCAACGTTCCTTTGAGGAGGCAACGCAATTTATTTACTACTACTACTTTTTGTTCCCCTGAAATTTTTCCTTCCCGAGAAAAAGTTACTGCTATTTTGAAATTTCATCGTAATTTTTTTCAAACGGACTGAGTTCGAAATCATGCTCGAAATATTTAACAGTCGTCATTGCTGTCATTTATCAAAATTCAATTTGTGTTATCGTACTAATTACGGAGGCACAAGAAAGACAAAATAGTGAGGTACGCGTAATACGAATACATGGCACCAACCATGTAAGCTTATTCGTTTTTGCAAAATGTTTTTAAAACCATTATGATTTATTTGAATAGATTCCAACAGAGAGTAAACAAAGCCGTTTTTAAATATCTATTGGAAGTTTTAATAGAATCCTTGCCACCATCAAAAAAATCTTTCGTAATCCCTCCTATAGTGAAGCTGAGTTCGTATGTCTTTTATTTGTTGCATTCGACCTATAAATGTATTGTAAATACATGCGCGCTCATACATATTTTCACCAAAACTCAAATTTTATTCATGATAAACACGTTTATAATCCGAAATTATTTGCTATTATTGACAATATTTTTTTTTTTTTTTTTTATTTCAAACAAAATAAACTACAGGAATTACGAATGTAATGAAACTAACGAGCAGTTTGCTTTTCAGTATTATTAGCGGGAGAAAAGTAAATGGCTATCAGTTTACTATTTTTAAGGTACATTATAATTGTAATTTGTTGTATGTTAACTAACTTTTAATGACAGTAAAAAGAGCATAGATGGGATTTAATCCATCCAAAGCGTTGGAGGTTAAGTTCACTCCGAGCGCCTCTTTTCGCTCGTTGTTGTCGCTCTGTTACTATCTAGTAGAGCACGTGGTAAGTCCTGTCACGGTTGCCTTGCAAGATCTGACGGTCTTATACGTTGCAGTCGTCTCACGCCATATACAATACATTTAGAAGAATTGTTGCTTCCTCGTTAATATGCTCCTGAAGTCTCTTCTCGTGTGCTTTGGCCCTAGAGTTGATCTCTTCAAGAACAGTAGGAATGCCTAGGTCCCGATGGAGGTAGCTGTTTCTGATGTACCATGGAGCGTTCACAATACTTCGAAGGACCTTATTCTGGAATCGTTGGATGACTGCAATATTGGTCTGGCTGGCACATCCCCAGAGTTGAGCGCCATAGTTCCACACTGGTTTAGGATCTGGTTATATAAAAGAATTTTATTAGTAATTGATAGTCCTGACTTCCTGCCTATAAGCCATTCTAATTTTCGCCATTTAATGTCTAATTCTAGTCTTTTGATTTTAATATGCTCTTTCCAACGAAGCTTGGCATCTAGAGTCATACCTAGATACTTCGCTGTATTTGCATATGGTATTGTCGTGCCCGATATTGCTATAGGGGAGTACGAGATAGACTTATTTGTGAAGTCAATATGTACAGATTTACTCGAATTCAGTTTTATACGCCATCTTTGAGTCCACCTGATAATTTGGTCTGCAGCAGCTTGCAGCTTTTGCGTCGATTCTAGCGTTGTATCTCCCACTGCTAAGACTGCCGTGTCGTCGGCAAAAGTTACAGTCTTGGTGTAGGGCATTGTAGGTAGGTCTTTAGTGTAAAGAAGGTATAACAGAGGTCCGAGGACGCTTCCTTGAGGAACTCCGACTTCGATCTGCACTAGATTAGAGTAGTAGTTTTCTTGTTTTATACGGAAGTATCGCGATGTTAAATAAGACTCCATTAGGTGGAAGAACTGTTCTGGTAGGTACACTTTTAGTTTATTGAGTAGACCTTCATACCATACTATATCGAAAGCCTGTGCTACGTCTAAGAAAATTGCAGAACATACTTTTTTTCTCCTAGTGCTCTTTCGATTTCAGTTGTTATTCTGTTAACTTGCTCTATTGTGTTTGCTTCGAAAGCCAAACTGGTGATTTGGGATTAGGTTTCTTGACTCTACGATTGGTTTGAGACGTTTAAAAATCAGTCTTTCAAACAACTTTGATGTTGAAGGAAGTAGAGATATTGGTCTATATGAGGATACCTCGTAAGGGTCCTTACGTGGTTTAGGGATCATTATCACGTCAGCTACTTTCCAGACACTTGGAACATACTCAAGGCTAATTGCTTTATTCATTAACCGCAAGAGTTTAGCTAACCCTTTGTTTGGCAGTCGCTTCAGGACTTCCGCAGTGATCAAGTCAAAACCTGGTTCTTTTTTGTCTTTTAATCGCCTTATCTAATATTTTAACTCATGCATTTTAATCGGAGGAATCATAGAACGGGCATTTTCATTGAGATTTAGAAGCTCATCACAGATAGCATCATTAGGCTTAAAGGTATTCGCTAGGTGGTCTGCAAATTATTGACAATATGATTTTTTGATTCAAATACATGGTTTTAACAAAATGAATAATCGGCCAAAATACTGTTTTGGGCGATCATTAATTTTCCGATTATGGACGATTTTTCTTTTTACAATTATTCGCTTACCCATTCCAAGTACTATTAGGTGAATGTTCATTAATTTTTGGGCGATAGTACCATTTTTTGCATTATATAGAAATTCACAATAATGTTGGGTGGTTGTTCATTTTCGAATTTTTGGGGACTATTCTTTGGGTAATTATTCGCACGGCCGCCAGTGTATACTGAGTTTCAAAGTTATTCTTTATACACTGAATGGTTGACTTACATGATTTAAACAAAAAAAATTAAGCAAATTTGTTCGTGTTTTCGCATTTAACCGATTATTAGGTAAAATACTTTAATAACTTCAACACGATGAGGCTCCATAATACATATATTGTTATCGACTGCTTTTCACGACCCTTAAATGCGAACTGACAAATGCGAAGTAAACCAAAATGGCGGCCAAACATAAAATACCCTGTAGAGTCAGCGTCCAAGTTGCCAGTAATTGTATTTATTATGGTAGCTAGTGCTTTTATAAGTCCTCGTCGTGTTCTAATTCTAGGGTTGATAGTTTGGAATTTGCCTTGTATTGTCATTCAATATCAACTTTAAAACGTTGTGTGGCTCTTTTATTTCTTAAATTTTGCTAAGTCCTTCTATTGAGTTTGGGATTTCTTCAATGCCTTCCTGGTAATTATTGAGTTTTAGTATGTATAGAAGGTTTTGGTGAGTTTTTACTATTCTAGTTTTGCCAAATTTTAATATGAGCAGGCCGTTTTTGTTTGTCAAGTTATGTGTCTACAGTTCCTCGGTCAGGATTGAAATCTGAAAATTATGTTTTCTTAGTAATTTACTTTTATGAAGTTTTTGGTTCTTTGGACTGCAAATCTATTATTTTGTTTTATTTTGTGTTTATTGAATCTTGGGGCGGAACCTGGCGAACCTGATTTAAAAGATTTAAGTTTTCCTCTATTCGGAAGATCGCAGTGCAAAATTCACCTACATAGCCATACCTACAACGTGAAGACGATTGATAACTTACACATTGTTAGCGTCAGGTAAGTAGCCAGGGAGCTCAGAGAATTCCGACTTTTTTCTACTTTTCTTACAAACAAGTTGAAATCGAAATTTCAAAACTTTAATTGCTCTCCGGCAACTTTAATGACATCATGTCAGTAAAAAAAAACAGAAAGCATTTTCAATCAAGTAGGTACTCGTAATAATTCATAAAATAACTCATGGGCCACAGGTTGTGAACTTGGTGTTAATTGAGAAAAGTATAACTTATTTTCTTCACTTACCAAACTAAAAAATCCTGGCTTTATTCCTACCTGAATTGTTCTCTATAAAATTTTTAATGGGAACTAAATATAGAACAAGGGGTTAAGAAGGCGTACGCAGGCTGTAATTGAACATTAGGAGAGAAATGTGGGCTTCAACCAAAGAGTGACTATAAATGTACATAGCTGTAATATATTCAATTCTTACATACGAGTACATGTCACTAGGTTCCAAAAACAGCAGCAGAAGCAGCACAGGCATCCTACGGTCGTGTCCGACAGATGTGCTAAGTATGCTCTTACACCTTATACCTCCTAATCTACGAGTATGTATTCACCTTTATTTTCAAAGTGACATATTGCCATGTCATAGGTCCATTTCTGACTTGCAATATTATGCGAACTTTCAATGCGGGAACAACACTTTTGCGGCCTCACCTTTGCGTCACTTGAATCGACTAAAAGAATACAAATTTCAAGTTGTCACATTATTTTTCAGGTAACAAGACTATAAGAAGAAGTGTGATTAAAAGCATCAAATGGTGTAATGCATATAGGCTCAACGAATTTTGGTGCTGGACTTCCAAGTCGTAAAGTCACAGCCTCATTCCGGACTTATTACCTCGAGAACCGGATACTCGTAAGTGTCCTACTGACTACCTCAGCGCTAGACTGAACTTCATGATTTTCTGTGGATTTTCCTACTAGGAAAGGAATATAAAACGGTGGTTTAATGAAAAGTGTATGAGTCTATACATTTTTTAAATAATGGTTCAAAGACATAATATGGGGTCGTTGTCACTTAATACATACGAGTATGTGAAAGGCCTATAACCTATAGGAATCTGTCACTATCTTTCAACCAGAACAACTGCTAATCCGTAGGGTTTGCAAAACATTCAGGTACGACCCAATGCCCTAGCGAAAACTTGCTATATTCATTGATAGTCAGGCCGCTATCAAAGAAATAAGTGATCAGCTTAAGGTCGTTTTTCCGAGGTCGTAGTGACATATACGAGTATATAGGTAAAAGAGTAAGCTAATGGATTAGCGAAGCAAGAATCAACCCTTCCCAGTTCAATTGCATAAAGAGTAGGGAACTTTAACACGAGAATTATTTCGCTATCACTATCTATCAAAAGCCAACTTGGTGGAGTAAATTTATCAGCTGCGTCATAAATAATAAAATATGACCCACCTGTAATAAGACAAGTATTATGTATAGTTAAAATATTGGATGTTTCGAGTACCGCACGATTCTGTCAATCCATATATTATATAAATTGAATTATTATTTTAAATAATGATAAAAAAAATATTTTTTTTATAAGGATAAACCTCTATTTATTCAATTCCACTTAAGAACTAAACTACTGTCAAAAAACTTATGACCTAACTTACAACTATGCGGCGGATGTAAACGAATACGGAACATAGGGAGAACATGGAAAATGGGATAAATGGGATAAGCTCTAGACGTCAAGTCATTAACATGAGTACGGAGCGTGCAGTGCAATGCAGTGAGTTATGGAGGTGAAATATGAATCAACATGAATCGAAGGTGGGAAATGATATGATGAAATGAGGAATGTTCTAAGCTGAGAATGTACTGAGATAGGGAAATGATAGGGTAATATGTAATAAGGAATGTTTTTTTTCATCCCCGCTAAAATTCAGACGTCCGCGTTTGACAGCTTTTTCCTCAAAAAACGGGATCTGGTTGTGATATGTCTTCCTGCGCTTTGTTTGTACTTGACAAGGTGCTGATGATCTTGGTGCTGCTGTTACTTCGTTCATCTCTGCTTTCCGCTTCGATTATATTGGTGACTTGGATTTGTGCGGAACGTTTCCTCCAGATGAATTTCACTATGAAGGCCAAGGCAAGCATGAGTATGGCTATTGTTAATCCGAGGTTTGTTATTGTAGTGGTACGGTGTTTAGATTCGAGTAGTTTGATGTCTTCAGTATTGCTGGTATGGAGTTTTTCAGAATTCCCAGTGATAACAACTCCTCTATGTCTTCGGATGTAGAGAGTTTGCGCAATTGCGGGTAGCGGCTTAAATGTAGAAATTACGATATTAGATGTGTAGGTTTCATTCTCGATTTTTATAGTTGAATTCTGGATTCTTATGATGAATAATTGGCTTTTATGCTTTGTAGTAGGTTGGGAATACATGATGTGCCGCTTAAGACTACAATATTATTATTAGGACATATTGCCAAATTATTATATATCTTACAATCTAATTTGATACCATAAATTGTGATATTACATTTTAGAATATTTTCGTATTCAAGTTTGTTAATGAAATTAGCTTTTTCACAGGTTTCAACTAAATTTGATTTCAAGAGCTTAACGCTACATATTTTATTTATAATATAAATTATCGAGTAAATTGAGTGCTTCATTAATGCTATCCTAAGAAATATTTTCGTTTTCAATTACATCTTTAGCTTTATTTACTTCTGCCATTGACAATACGTAGGAGTTTATAATTCCTTTTCTCGCTCAATGTATGGCGTATTCTATATTAACAAGCTCTTCCTTGAGCAATTTATTATGTTGTGTAACTAATACGAATGCAATGTTTTTTTTTTTAAATATAGTTTTTCATTCTATTCATTATTTCGTTTTTACTTTTAATTATATCTATGTTTATCTAAACTTATCTATTATTGTTCTTCTTCTCTATTATCTAAATATGTATAATTTTTCCACTTTTCGTCAGAACCGTAGAGTTCCTATCTTATTTTACTTTCTCTACTTTGAACCTATTGAAAAGTTTCGTTCCTAACTGTTTGTTTATTTTCACGTAAATTATATGTCCCGGTAGATATTGTTTGACATTTTGTTTTTTCCTATTGTGGTAGCTAATATCCTTTTTCTGCTTTTGGAGTAATTTCTCAAAATTAGATTTTTTCCTAATCGTCGGGGGTAAAACTGACATCACGTCAGAAGAAAAAGTTCTACCGGGTTTTTGTTTGTAGTTGAATAAATGCTATGATTGTATTCGTTAACTGCTCATTTAAGTAGCTATTCGAAGTTACGCTCGGTTCCGTTTCCCTTGAGGCTCCTCATATTGGCACACCAAAGGCAAAAAAATGAACTTTCGCAGAGGTTGCCTTATGTCTTCTGTGGTTCTGCTTTTCAGTATTTTGATCTGTGCATATTTTATGAACTTGTCTAATGAAGTTAATACGAGTTTCTTATCAGTTAAAAAGATATCAAAACGGAGGGTATGTCCTGGATATGTCAGAAGAGGTATTCCCCAAGCTTCGGTTGATTGGGGTGTCTTTCATATTTACTCTGCTTGCACACAGAACAGATATTCGTGATTCGCTTTACTTTGCTCATCATGGAAAGAAAATAGTATTTTTTAAGAATGTGGAGTCTGTTTTCTTTCGCGTTTCTGTGGGCCCGATTGTGGGTTTCTATTATTACAGTTTCTTGGTCTTTTTGACTAAAGATATTCTGTACCTGCATTTGTGTGAATCTAATCTTATACATTTTAAAAGCCCATTACAGGTTCTTGTGTTTTGATGCAATTTATGACAGACGGATTTAGGACTTTCTTTAAAATTATCAGGAGATTTTCCTGATTATAAACTCTTGCGGTAGTGATATGTCTATGATACCCAGGGAAAACGATATTGAATTCTTGATTGGTAGGTTCACCTAAGTTGAGGAAAATTTGATTTTTGAAGACGTTAAAGAATTAACGAAGCTGGTTTGCGGAGGTCGGGAGAGTGCGTCCGCCACTACATTGGTTCTTTCTGGGTTAAGTTTAAAATCGTAGTTATGCTCTTCCAATATGGACTTCCATCTTTTCATTATGGTTTTTATTGCTAAGGGCGTAGGTTAGCGGTTGATGGTCTGCAAATATAATAACTTAAGTGGAACCGTACAGGTCCACTCCTTAGTGATCCGATGGCCTATACTATGGCTAGCATCTCCTTTTCGTTGGTTGCATAGCTTTCCTCGGTCTTACTTAGTGTTCTGGAAATGAAGGTGATAGGTCTATGATTCTGTTCCACGACTGCTCCAATAGCAAAATTTGACGCGTCGATGGTCAATTTAAATGGTTTACTGAAGTAGGGCAAGGTTTTGCAAGTTTTGCATAGTCCCGTACAAAACGTCTGTAATAACCCGATAAGCCAAGGAACGACAGTAATTCCTTGTTGTTGTGGAAAGTTTTGAATGGCTTCAACTTTAGTCGGACTTGTTTTTGTTCCAGCGGACGAAATGACAAATCCCAAAAATTCCACTTCTTGTTTAAAGAAGTGGCATTTGTCGAGTTGGACCTTCGTGTTAGCGTTGAAGAGTGTTTCAAATATTTCTCGGATGTGTTTGCCGTGATTTACCTCATTCTTGCTAAAAATGGCTATATCATCGATATAGGCATAGCAAGATTTTCCAATTTGTTCATGTAGGATGTCTTCAAGTGCTCTCTGAAAGTTTGACGGAGCATTCTTGAGGCCGAAGGGAAGTCGAGTAAATTCAAATTTCCACATCAGTTTCTTTGAGAGGAATTTGGTGGAAATCGCTCTTGAAGTCGAGAACAGTAAAGAATTTATTCCTCCCTAACTTTGCTAGGACCTCATTGATTTGGTACTGTTTAGCACCGGTTGAATCTGGCTTTATAGGTACAATCCAGACAGGCGGTACAATATGGTGACCGTGAAGGTCCAATAGTGCCACCATCCAATAATTTTTGTACCTGTTTTTCGACATAGGAAAAGTGTAGTGTCTGGTGTAGACTGGCGAGTCGGTGGTTGTGTAGGTAAGGCTTTCGTTGGGATCAGAAATCAAATTTGGAAAGTCTTTTACCGCGCTATCTAATAGATATTTTTGCGATGGGGTCAGATGATCTGTATTAACATTGATCGAGTTTACGGCTTGAGACTTGAGATGATTCATTCTAATTTTTATTGTATTAAGCTCTCCTTCGTGTGGATAATTGCTGACAATTCCCTGAGGCTGTTGTTTCCTACAATGCCATGAAATATTTTTAAATTAGGGAGAAGAAAGAATTTTAAGATAAAATTTCTAAGAGCGAAAAGGTTAAGTAAGGTATGGTGACTAATTTTCACATCCCTTCCAACGGACGTAGAAGCAGTCTTCATTCAGGATTGGTTTTCGTATGTCTATCAAAAATTTGTATTTTTTGTCACTCTCCGTTTCGCAACCTAAAAAATGCAGGTCGTTGGAATCATAAATTCGTTCTCCGTCCTCGTATGTATCTTTATCTTATAGGTATAGTTGCATCCTCTGATTCTATAACGTGCTCATATCCAGCTTAATTGGGTTCATCTGTATAGATATGAAAATGTTGCTATGATCGCTCCTGATTAAATTGTTGAGGTTTAGGGGACTGGCCTCTTTGCTGGAAGCGATTCGTTTGTGGCCTTACTTGCGCGCTTTGACCGGAAGACTCGATTTTAAAAGTAGCATTGTTTGAGGGGAAATAATTCCCTTGCTCTGGTGCAAATGGTGGCAGATAATTACTTTGATGTCGAAGCCTCGGCGGGGGAAGGTTGAAAGGTTGTGCATTATTCTGATATTGTGGTTTCGGTGAGATAAGTTGATAATAGTTTTGGTATTGGGGCCTTGACGGAAAAGTATTGGTAACTTGACAACTGTTTAGATATTGAGGTCTCTGTGGAATGTATGAGGTATGGGGAAAAATGTATGCTCTATGAGCTGCATTGGGTTTTTGAGGAGAATGTGTTTGCGTAGGGTAATGTGCCCTGAAGTTTTGATTTGATCTGAAGGGTTGGTTTTCCAGCTTCAGACAGATGTGGAGTGCGGGAGGCAAATTGATAGGTTTCTTCATACCTAGAAACCGAGGCAAATCACCTCTTAAGCCTCTAATATACGTATCAAGGGCCTTATACCTGTACGTCTCCGTCAGTAAGCGTGAAGCTTCTGCGTTTACCTCTATGCAGGAGATCTTATTTAATATTAACGAAAGGTGCCAGTACTCTTTCTGGTACTAATCTTTAATGGTGCTGTTCCCTTGGACCAAGAACGACATTTAATACTCAAGCGTCGTTACGTCTCGCTTATCAGTGTAGTGCATTGTTAAGCACTGCCTGATACTTTCCCAATTTAGGGGCGTGTTTTTTTATAATTTGCGCGCACCAAAGGGGATATAAATACTCTTAAACTATTTCAGGGCACGGGCGTTTGTAGAAAGTGAGAGAGAAAGCAAGATTGGTGTAGTGGGTTTGAAACTTAGGTGGTATTAAGTTTCACTAAACTCCAAGGGTGGCGTCTAGATAACTGGTGACCACCCGACCTACCATATGACCACCCCACTGCCAGTGTTATGCCTTCACAGTAGAGTTAACATGAGCTTCGCAATTGATCGACTTTTCTATTTATTTCATGTGAAATAAAAAGATGATTCTTGACATCAGGATTTGAACCGTGAATCTGCAGCGTGACAAGCGATGATGTTATCTTAAACGATTCTAAGGCTATGTCGGCTGAACCCGTAATTTTATTTCGAATAACATTTAATATTCCGAAGTATTTTGGGGTACCTTGGAGATGTTTGTAAAAGCTCAGCACTCTATCCACGCTTTTCTTCCATGAGAAAAATTCATTCTGGTCGCCAGAGAAATACCGTATACATCAGGGATTTTTTCTAATTCACTGACTTTATCCCTGTGATGGGGTGAAATGACCTCATCCGTTCCATGCAGGATTTTAGACTGAGGATACAGGACATCCTGAACACCTGGTTTGCTATGCTCGAAACTATTGCTTTAAAGTCAGATTCCGACTTCCCTAACACCGGCGGTTGATTGAAGTGAACTTCTTGAATTCTGGTCGCTGGTGCTTCGACCGGGTGCATTTCTGGTTGGATCGAGGGTTTCTAGCTAGAGGTTTTGGGCTGTTTGGTTCGAAAAAGTGTTTATCCACAGGATTCGTGGAACTAACGGACATCTGGCATTGTTGGATATTTATATGTATTTTTTAGTTTGTAGTTTAGAATTTGTTTATTTTTTTAATTTATAGTTTAGAATTCGTTTATGACCTTGCAGCTATTTATTTTCTTTCTATCTGAATACCAAATTGACTTCCTTAAAAAAATAAAATAAAATAAAGTAAAATATATCTACACTATTTTCTTCAGTTTTACTAAATCTTTTTGTTTTAATCTATATACGTATTTATTTTTTTGATTACTTTCAGTATTTTTTAGTTACTTTGTCTCTTA
This sequence comes from Pocota personata, assembly GCA_963082735.1. Lineage (NCBI taxonomy): Eukaryota > Metazoa > Arthropoda > Insecta > Diptera > Syrphidae > Pocota > Pocota personata. Next base: position 28,588,112 of record OY720432.1, read on the forward strand.
TGTAACTACGCTGAGCTGCGTACCCACGCTGGCCATCTGGATTATTTCCTTTTTATCCGCTGTACGGTGACTCAGGATCCTATGATGTGCACTTCGATGCGTGGTTTGCTAGTTAGACCGTCTAGCAACTAAACACTTCACTAGTTTGGGTGTTCTTAAGACCCTTACTGGGCTTTCTTAGGATCACAGTACACTTCACCCGCTTGGGTGTTTTTAGAACCCTTACTGGGAGTTCATAGGACCACAGTACACTTCATTTGCTTGGGTGTTCTTAGGGGCCTTACTGGGCGTTCTTAGGACCCCATTACACATCTCTTTTTCTTCGCACCGAAATGTCCGAATGGCGGGCTACGATGATTTCACGCAACTACGAGTAGCAACTATTTTATTTAGTTAAAAACTTTACGCGCACATTCCGGCCCCTACTCGGGCGCCAATTAAATTTTTATTTTATCATGTATAATGATTCAAAAAATATTTTTTTATGATGATAAACCTTTTTATTTATTCAATTCAACTTAAGAACTAAACTACTGCCTAAAGTACAAAAAACTTATCACCTAACAACTATGCGGCGGATGTGCATGAATATGGGAGAACATGGAAAAATATGTGAAATGGGATAAGCTCCAGACGTCGAGTCAGCAACATGAGTACGGAGCGTGCAGTGCAATGCAGTGAGCTATGGATGTGAAATATGTATCAACATGAATCAAGAGCGTGACCATGTGATTCTACTGAAAGGTGGCAAATGATATGATGAAATGTGGAATGTTCTAAACTGGGAATGTGCTGAGGTAGTTAAATGATAGGGTAATATGGAATAAGGAATATTCTAAACTTATAAATCATATTCCCTCCTTTTTTACAGAACATGAGATTTCAGTATGCTTGCTTATCTCGGTTAAGGTGAATGGGCAAATAATGAACTTACAATTGCCCTAAAATCCCCTTCCACAGAATGCAAGCAATTGGTTTGAAATTGGTTGTTGTGCCACTGGTTCAAACATTGATTTTAGCCATTAGCAATTTTCTGATCAAAGCCGCCCCGGTCCTCAAAGAATCATGAAGTAAATATGTACTTATAAAATTAAGTAAGATTTATTTATATGTATTATGTATAGAAGGTAGTATTTAAACACAAACAAAATTGTACGTAGCAAGTTCCTCTACCCCCTCAACGTCAAATAAAAAACTGCAGGAATTTGTTCGGACCCCCATTTTTCGCCCATACTATGTCCCACCTCTCGCGAACGTCTGACAAACATCCGAGAGTATTGTTGTCACGAGAAAGCTTCTCAAAACAAATTGCCGTTCGGATACGGCACTAAACTGTAGGTCCCTTCCATTCGTGTGAAAAATATAACGCACACAACACGAGTGCTTGCGAGAAGCTAGGTCCTGGCACTTAAAGAGCTGTTGCGCCAAATATTTATTTTTTTTATTTTAGCTGGATCCATTACTATTTTGTGGAACTCATCAGCTAATTCGTCTGTAGAGAAATATATCAATTTACCAAGTGTATACTTCATTAATGTTAGGCAGAGAATGTCTGTTACTAACAGTTTTTTCATTAACCTTTCCGTGATCGATAACTAGTCGCAATTTTCTCTTGCCACTGTAGTCCAATTTGTATGGTACGATCCAGACCGGGGAACTCCAAGAGGAGTAACTTGGTCGAATAATACCATGGAAGAGCATGTCGTTTATCTACTTCCTTACTTCTTCCTTATGGATGTAAGGGTTTTTTTTTTTGGATTGCGCCAGGGATGTGTAATCTTCATAGATACTAATAGCCCGAGTGCTACTAGCATGTACGATTCGCAAACCTGAGTAATCGATGCCAGGAATACGCCTACGTACTAAACACACACCCTACACACTTCAACCACTCTCCCACCGCCAGACAGAAACTGCGTTAGATGGTAGTTGCAGTCTCCATGCTTTCGACTTATCCAGTCTTGAATTGTCGGTATAAGTCTGTATGTCCATCTGCCTTTTGTTGTATTAGCCCAACGAGCTTGCGACATAGCTGCTGATTCTGCCCTTTCTTCAATTGGATGTGAGGGTATCTGTACGTCTTTGTGTATATTGGTAAATTGTCCTCAGGTTGAATCGCATATTTGATTATATTTGTGAATGTTATTTTCATCCCTTTTATTAAAAATATGTCCTCCAATTTGCGAAATATTTTTAAAATCATTTTCAAATGTAAAAAATGATTATTTTCGGAGAACTGCACAGAGAAGAAAACATTTGTATTTGTTTCCTCTGCTTACCACTGCTGACTTTTTTCCATGAAATTGGACGTGATTACACATAGCGGATAAGATTTCCACAATCTGACTGTACTTTTCTACTGCCTTCTTGCTGTGTGAGCCGCCGTATAGGTTTCTTATTAGGATAAAATTATTTTTGAATGTCGGTCCATACCAATGGTGCCCCGAACTTGTTCAACCCTTCATTTGCATTACCGTCAATTTTATTTCTTATTGCTCGTAGCAATATCTTGCTCTGAGGCGGTCCGTCAAACGGCACCATTAGAGAAAGTATCTATTCAACATTGTTAATAAATTCGTATAATAACCTCTGATTACCATCAAATTTTGGTGGATCCTTGTTGGCATCAGAAATTTTAAGTGAGTCAAAAATATTCAGAGGATTAGTAACAGGTTGATTAATGAAAATATTGGGGTTGAATATTGGAATTTTCACACACTGACAACTTGATCCAACTCCTGATTTACAGACATGTTTAAATTCTTCTGATTCTTTGAATTCTTGTATTTCTTCCAAATCTTCTAATTGAAGGTTTCTTGGTAAGTCGAATTTATTTATTCTTTTCACGGAACTAATATAATAAATAAAAAGTTTTTTTATCACTCACTTCAGTTATTCATTATTTTTGTTTATAATATCTCTCATCACTTTATTTGTTCATTTTTATTATTTTTGCTTCACTCGATGTACTCGTAGCTATGTATTCATTTATATACATATTATATTTAAAATAGTTCCATCAGTTGAACGATAATCCGTCGTTCCGTCCTCGCAATAAACGATAAGAACGAAACCGTTGTTAAACACCGACTGCGCCAATTACGTGGACAGGACCCCGGTTAGTTAACAAAAATATTTTAAATTTTTTTCAGAGATGTTTCCTTTATTGAAACAAAACTTGAACTAACTGACTCGAATTTGTTTGGATGCATTTATAAAGGTGGATAAACAAAGAATTAAGTTTACATTATTTCTCTGAGAACGGAAATTACTTAATCACTTATGTAATTTGGAAAAACTAAGTTTGTAATTGCTTACATTGCAAACATTGGAAAAATTATTTTGAAAAACAAAAGTTTAGAGTTACATTATTGTTTCAATCCGTGGGAACGGAAATTATCATAAAATGTGATCATGTTTTTTTTTTAAGAAAATTTTTAAATTCCGGAGCACTCCGACTCGATTTGCGGTCCATTGTACTATCCGACAGTAACCCCTTTTTGCTAGAGTGATTGGAGAAACTTGGATTTTGTTCGTTACTCTTTTATTCGCGGTGGCTGTTGGTTGTTGTTGCCTGTTCGGAATAGAACGTGCACAGCTCGGGTCATAAGCAAACACACAACCCACTGATCATAGGGTGGAATGAACTTTTATTTTAAAGTAATGTTATGCTGTACTGGTAACTCGCTCAAGCCCCACAAAGAATAAGGATAAAGTCACCAAAACCTGCTTCTACGAACTTCTCGGCAAGTTTTTTTTTTTGCACTGTACTGCTCGTGCTCGGCGATTTTATTGCAAAAATATTAAAGGATTGCATCTTTGGTGGCACAGACGACATATATATTTTACGATCAACAAACTGTTAACCAAATTGATCACTTTTCATCAACGCGAGGCACTGCTTAAGTATATTTAATGTTCGCTCTTTCCTCAATTCCATAAAGATTCAATAAGACAAAACTATTACTAGTTTCCTAAGAAATTTTCTAATATTTGTGTTACTTCCCGCGCGCTCCAAATACGTAGAAGATTTTTGATTTTTACTTGCATCTATAAGGGCAAGTTGGTTTCGTGAAAACATTCGACATCCAGATTTGTATCCATCTGGTAGTATTATAATGTACAATCTCAAAATAGTGGGCCTCGTGTCTGTCTGTCTGTATGTATGTTCGCCGTTCGGCTACAACCTAATCTGCTGGATGAAATTTCTTCAAACTTTATATCTGTAGTTTGTAGGTTGACAATTCGAGGCGAAATCGAAATTTTTCATTCTAATCCCAAAATTAACGGTACTTTACTAATGTCCGAATTTGTAATCAATTTTCTCGAAAACAGCTCTTACGATTTTGTTCAAATTTAATATTTGAATTACAGTCCACCTATGCCAACATATGGTCCGTCTTTATGTCTGTTTGTATCTCGGGTTGCAGCCTAAACGGCTTGACGGATTTTTTTCAAAGTTCACAGACCCAAGCCTCAAAATTAACGGTACTTCACTTAAGGCCAATTTTGCAAAAGTGCGTTTTTCTTGACAAAGGCTCTTACGATTTCGATAAAAATTTATGTCTGAGGATTATGAATGTTTGCAATAAAGCCGCATGGTCAGTTTTTCGCTAACAATTCGAATAACAGTATTTTACTTATTAGCGGACTTTCGTAAAGTGGGTATATCCCTGTTACGGCTTATGCCATTTTATTCAAAATTAGACATGTGAGGACATTGCATTAAAATTTTGGACTTATGGTCGCAGCGGGGGAACTAACAGCGCATATGGAGCAAGTACGTACGACCCAGTCGAATGCGACTTTTAGTACATTTTGAAAAAAAGTTGAAAGAAAAACTTTTGCCTTCGTGAAGGTGAGTGAAGGAAAATCATATGCTATATTAAAAAAAGAAAATATTATATCTCGGTCATACGAGAGGTTTTTTCAATACATGTTTCTTTACCCCAGTCGAATTGATGTTCGAACATTTTACTAAAAGGAAATGTAGTAGTAAACTAGCAGTCGATGTTGAGAATATGGAAACCGCCACTTTACTGACTTTTAAACGATGTTGACAGGCAGAATGTTTTATTCAACCTGGACGATGACAACCAATATCTCCGCCCAACCGACAAAATTGAAGTGAAATGATCAGTACCTAAAACGAATTTTATAAAACTGGGAATGCACCAAGTCATCTGTAAAATATGGTCGGAACTGCTCCATAGACTGCTATAGATGCATCAGTTTTCTCAGCCTCATCTTATGCGCTATCATAAGATCTTGGCCCTGTTTTCCCAAACACATCTCTTTTCATCTAATCATTAATTACGATTTGGTGTGAATGATAAGCATTTCATAAAGAACATTTAAGCGTTCGAAACTAATCAATTTCTTGCTTGGGTAGAGTAGGTAAGTGGGTTTGACTAAGGAGAGAGAAGCTCTTCTACGCCACACTTAGGTCAATATAGAGTCGGAGTAGAGGAAACCCTCCCCTATTGCCGTTGTATCATATTTGAAAGTGTAGTAATTGTATCATACATATGGAAGGAGTTCTACTTGTCGGGTACCATATGGGAGGTCGCACTTAGTTGATCACTGTTCATGGCATTTGTTGGGCACAAATACATACTTAACTTTAGATGGCTCTACAGCCCGGGGTGTACAACAACCAACAAGCGGAGAGATTGATCTTAGGTTAGCCGCGTCCAAAATTGGTTGAGATCTCTTTCCACTTGTGTGCGCCAGCTTAGGTTAGGTCTTCCTTTACCGCGTCGTCGTCTCGGGGTGCATTCGAATACTTTCTGAGCCGGAGCCTTGGTGTTCATTCACTCTACATGTCCTAGTCATCTCAGGCGATGAATTCAAATCCTTCTGACTAGATCGTTGTGGCTGTATAACCGGTATAGTTCGTTGTTGTATCTTCTCCTCATTCCTCGCCGTTACAAACGGGAATAAGGTCACTCGAAAAATGTTTCTATCAAAACAACCAAGGGTGTTTTCATCCGTCTTTGATAACGTCCAAGCTTCTGCGACGTAGTAGGACTAGAATGATGGGGATCTTATATAAAGACACCTTAGTTGTCCGTGAGAGGGCTTAGCTACACAATTGCCTTTTTAGCAAAAGAAACAGTGCGTTTGATGCGTTTGATCTTGATGTCTATTCACACTACATGTCTTAACTATCTCAGGCCATGAATTCGAATCCGTCTGATTTGGTCAACGTCGCTGTACAACCGGTATAGTTCTTTGTTGTATTTTCCCTCATTACAACCATGGGTGTTTTTATTCACCTTTGCTGACGTCCTCGCTTCTACGCCGTATAGCAGCACTAGGATGATGAGGGTCTTCTATAAAGTCACCTTAGTTGTCCGTGAGCGGGCTTTGCTACTCAATTGCCTTCTTAGCCCAAAGAAACATCCGTTGGTTAGAATGTTAGTTAGTGATTTTCCCTTGATTCTGCGCTGATGTCATTCTTTGAATTTACAGCGGAGCTTATGTATAGGAAGTCCTTAAGTACCTAAACGTTGTAGCTGCCTATCATAACGCTCTGTCCAAGTCTTCTTTGATAGCATATATTTTGTTTTGCCTCGTTTATCGCTAAACTCATTTTCGCCGCTTCTGTTTTAAAACTCACGAAAGCACCAAATACAGCCCACTGCGTTCTTCCAATTATATCAATGTCGTCGGCATACGCGTTTAGTTGTAAAGACCTTTGAAAGATCATACGCCTGATGTTAGCTTGAAAATTTTGTATCATAGAATCCTTTCAAATATGATGTTAAAGAAATCCCATGGCAGAGCGTCACCTTATTGTACTCCTTTTCTAACATCAAAAGCTTCGGTGATATTGTTACCGACCTTGTTGAAGCAGCGTACATTCTCCATCATCATACTGCACAGAAGGACGAGTTTTGCAGGTATACCAAAACTAGACTTGGTTCTGTATAGCTTGTCTCTATAGACGCTATCATAGGCGACTTTAAAATCGATGAAAAGATGGTGGATGTCGATTTGCAGTTCCTGGGTTTTTCCAAGATCTGCCGCAATGTGAATATCTAATCTATTAATCTATGGTGGACTTTCCTGGCCTAAAACCACACTCATGCGGACTAATCAGATTGTTGACAAAAGATTTTTCACTTCACTTTGAGGATATTGAGCACCAAGTAGCATATTGAACTGTATACAAATTGTACATTACGAACGAGTTAATACATTTATTCAGTTCTGAAAATGCAGATAGTCAAAATCCCAGCAAATACTTGCATATGAAATGTGAAAAGGTATACAGGATGTTTCAAAAAATTTGGGCCGGCTATATTAGTCATCTTCCTCTAATCAAGACAAATAACAAATTATAAGTGAAATTTGCTCGGAGTGCTTACCGTTCTGTAGTTATAGAGGGTCGTGTGTTTGTGTCCTGCGGTTGCTCTTTAAAGTTTTTATTTAACCCTCTCTAAGTCAGCACTTGGTAATAATATACTTTCTGCATAATAAAGTTTCAAAATGGCCCCTATTTCGCTGTAAGTACCTGTCGAAAACTACAGTAACTTCTATAATATGACCCTAATGTAAGAAAAAACAGTACGTACTAAATCTCTAGCATTTTTAATAACCTTTCATAATAAGGTTAGTATCAAAATAAGGTGACGGTTTTAATGCTAAGCACACCTTCTGGGGTTCAATATCCATCCCATAAATAGATAGAATACTCTACGAAGCGGGTATGGGCTACAGTTGTGACTTCCATTCGACGGGCAAACCGACATACTGACCGGCTAATCTCACGAAAATACCCGATCTAATCAATTCCTTCATTGTAAAAGGAATATTTACCAATTTCATAAAAGTTGAAGAAACCTTTAATCTTTCCTCTGACCATTCTCCAGTTATTTTGACAGTGAGCAAATCCCTAATTAAAAAACTAGAGCCAGCGAGACTAACTGGCAGAAGTACTAATTGGGAAAGCTTCAAGAAAGACGTCCTATGAACTTGAAGTCGAAGTTGAAATCCTGCAGTGCACCGAGTGGAGTAATACTCTCTACCAAAGAAAAAAACGCATAAATTGCGACCTAATATATCCACCGGAAATAAAAAGGAAAAAATAAAATCGCTTAAGAAATGGCAACAAAGTCGTGCTCCACAGCATAGAGACTATTAGGAATTTTAAAAATCGTGCAATAGGAACTTACGTCGAAAGCTTGACAGAGGAAACAAAATTCACTTATTCGCTTTGGAAAGCTGTAAAAGCCACTAAAAGACATAAAATCTGTGCGTCGTTAATCACAAGAAAAATCATGACGAATTAGCGAGGGGAGGCAGAAAAATCATGACGAATGAGGGAGGGGAGGCAAAGAGAAAGCGGACATTTTTCGATGATTAAGCGCTTATTCCTAATATTAATTGTTCGAAAATAATACCCGATAATCACACAATAATAAGTGCAACGCTACCGAAACTCAAAAAAGAAATAAAGAAATAAAAACCTAAGAAAGCTCCTGGTTACGACTTAATAACCGAAGAAGCTGTAAAAATGTTGCCCAGAAAAGCATTAATTAAACATTATAACCGCTGTGCTTAAATTGGAATACATCCTGAGTCAATAGAAAGTTGCGGAAGTCGTAATGGTACTCAAACCAGGAAAACCAGTGACAAGAAATCGTATAGACCGTCTTTATTTTGTAATAAAAAAAAATACTTGATAAGTCTTAACTTAGTTTCAATAACTAACTAATTTCTATAGAAGAGAGCTGTTTTCGATGAGTAAAAATCTCAAAAAATTATCGAAAATACGAAAAACCATGTTTATCTTCAATTTATGAAGAAACTGAAAATCCAATGTTTCCATATTGTTCTGGGACTTAATGCAATTTCTATTGGATTGAAAAAAAGAATCGTTGAAAACGGTACAGCTTTGATAAAGATAAAACCCCATAAACTCCAGAACGGTAAGTAATCCGAGAAAAAAATTCTTAAGAGGTATATAGCTATGTATAGATAACTCAGCATTTTTGAAACACCCTATACACTATTCCTTTCCACGTATGTCTAGAATAATCTCTCGAACTGAAACATTTGTTACTATTCACAAAATACAACTTACTACCTCGAAATCTTTAACCCACAATTTAATGTGTTGTTTTTGTTCAGAAAAGTTCAAAACACATGATTTCTAAATCGATACTTATAATCTTTTTTGTCAATTTTAAAATCATCTGTCTATAAAAGTGTTTCATTAAATGCGAACATTACAGAGATTCTGAGAAAACGCGTCTATATTACCGAGGCCTTTCATTTAGATAGGGTATAAGACATTTTTGAAAGGATTGTACACAATTCTGAAGTCGAAATCAGAGGTAAGATCTTCCGCAAATCTGTGATACTATTCACAAACCCCGACGTCATCGAATTAATTGGTAGAACGGCTAACGAAGCAAAAACAAAATGTATTCTGTCATCAGGCTTCGAGTCCTAGAAAAAAAAATATAAATATTTTCACGGTCCCACGTCTCGCAAACATCCAAGAGTAAAACTGTCATAAAAAAACTTGTTCATTTGTGTGTTAAATATAGCAGGCACAGCACGAAGCTAGGCCAGGCTTTGCAAAGTAAGGCAGTACTTTAACCGATTGTGTGCAGTTGTTCTAAATTTTACAGGCAGTACAGGATTGATGAAGGTGAGAAATGGTTTGACGAAAAGAGATTAAAGAAGAATTATTTTATGATTTATTTTCATTCCACATCTCCCTCATGAATGAAGAACAAGTTAGCGTTTCTTTACAACTGTGGGCCGCGTTACAAATCATTAAAGATTTTTTTTTATATTTTATAAATAAGAAGAATATTACAAAAAATATAAATTAAAAATGTAATCCATTGTTTTCATTATTTTCACAATAAAATTTCATAAACAAATTGTCATTGGAATAAAATCGAAATGTTGCATTCCCCATAACATTCTTCGTATGTTTCTTTACAAGTAAATATACTAATAAGTTAAGTAAAATAATTAACCAAAGCTAGGAAAGTCGCACGAGGACGAGAACAACAGTCAACTATCCCATTATATTACATTTTTTCTCGCGTGCTCTCACATGGAATTATGAAATTAAATTCTAGTGAAAAAAGAATTCGGGAGAATACATATATTTGGCTCGCAGCCAAATGTATCTTCGTAAAAAATTAAAATATATAGTAATTTCCTTTAAGTATTCGAATATTTGTTATTTTTCTGAGTGAAAGAAGATCGAATGTAAAAAAATATATTTCCACCACGCAATATAATAGATAGCATATTTTTCATGTTTTGTTGGAAATGAAATTAAACTAATTACTGTTTTTTTTTTAAAGAAAAAATGTTTCGAAAGTCTACTTAAATCATTATTTATATATTTATTTATTTTTGTTGTTACTTTCTCTCGATTCCAAAAAAATAATCAGAGTTCATCTAGTACTGAGAATCTGCTCATTTCAATGAAAATTTATTGCTACATAGATACGCGTACAGATCTTCTCCGTTCAATGGAAAATGCTATGCATACTCATTTGCAAATGTTGGTCATTCATCATATCGTTTTTGTCAGAAGTACTTTGAGTTTACGTTACAAGCGTGGGTAGAAATGAAAGTTTATATTCTGCACAAATAGATACCTACATCAGAGATAATTTTTTTTATATCTATCCATCCGTCACCTACCGCAAAGAAAGATAGATAAATAAAACAGAGAACACAAATTAAAGCATATCACTCATTCTGTGGCTAAAATGAAATGTCCGTCCATGCTTTAATTGTGAAACAAAAAGTAAAAAAAAGATGCAAATAATAAATTGACATAATTAAGCCAAATAGCTAGAGATAGGTTAGCAAGTGTTGATACACAAGATACTTTGTTCTCGTGTAGATACAATTTAATAATTTAATATTCTCTTTTGCACTCTGTTTCCGTTGTGTATTTGACTATTGGTGTAGGGAATAGTGTGTATAAATATATTTTTTTAAACTATTTCGATTATAATCAAATTTATGGAGTGGTTATTTCTGGGATCACTAGAATGTGAATGTGAATCTGAGGTTGAGAGTGAGTGTGAGCCGCCAGATGATGCGTATTCCGATCAACTTTTAACGACCTTGTGAGAAGCGCTCGTTCAATAAGCCACTTAAGTCGAGTGAGCGACTAAATGTTTGTTAAACATATTGTTCTATAGAGCACCCATTCATTACGCTTTGATTTGCAATTTGTCAGACGACTAGTAAAGCTATGTTCAGACGATTGCGAGATCTGACAATATTGTCAGATCTGTCACTGTAAAAATTGTCCCAAATGCCTTACAACCGTCTGAACTTATCGTATGAACACACAATTCTACCATTGCCAGACCATTGTCAGGCGTTAAGGACATTTGCAAACTCATTTGCTATTGTCAGATGTGCTATGCTTATGACGTCTGACAATTTTTTTATTGTCAGATAATTGTTTTCAAAAATATTTGAAAGAGCAAAACGAAGTTTTGGTGCTATTTTTTTACGTTGTCGGTTTGGATTTATTTATTACGATGAGTGAAATGAATTGCGAATACGTCGATGTCGAAAACGATCCAACATTTCGGCCGATTGAGGTTCCACCACTTTCGCAGTCCCCGACGAAGTCTAAACATGCAAAAAAGCCCAAGATTCAAAAATCATATCGGAAGAAAGAGGAGAGTGAACGGTCCCAGGAACAAATTTTGAAACTCATTCAAGAAATCGAGACGCGACGCAGTTTGTGGAATGCTGGATGCGCAGAATACAAAATGCCGAAGGAAGCCTTATGGCAGGAAGTCGTATCCATATGAGCCTCAACGACTGTAAGGGCAAATGGTCGAATCTCCGCATCACTTTTAACAGCAACCTTGACAAGTATCAATAATCAGGTCATTACCTGGAAGTACAATGCTGTTCTTGGAAGCAAATAAAGTTCTGCAGTCCACCCAATCGACTTCGTCTATGGAATTGGTAATTATTTCTTCGCCTTTGGTGGTTTAATGTTTCAGAATTTTTCATTCTTCCTCGCTGCTTTCCAATACGTACGCGGCCAAAACAATCGCAATCCATTTCGATTATTATTTTATTATAAAATTCTCAAAAAAAAAAAAAAAACTTCATTCAGTCCAGAATGAAAAAAACACATTTTTAGTTTGTCTAACAATGCCTGTCAACGAATCTGCAAATTTTTTGTAAACAAATATCTGCCAACCGTGTGAACTGACAATTTTCAACCTAACAAAGTTGCCAGGCAAAGTATTGTCAGGCCAACCATCTGACAATGAAATTGCCAGAGTTTGGGACAAAATATGGCAACCATGTGAACTGGCAATTTAACATTGGAAGGTAGTTCGCTATTGTCAGCTCATTTGCAGCTCATTGTCAGAACATTTGTAGACCTGACAATATTGTCAGATCTGGCAATCGTCTGAACATAGCTTAATACTTTCTTCGGACAAGAAAACCACCGAGACATCCTTATCAAAGAGCCTTGTGCTTCAACAATAATGTAGTTAGCAGCATAGCTCTCCATACTTAATTCTATTCAACATATTTTTTCTACTAATGTCTCCAAGCAATATCTTCGAGTGAAATTTATGACTTTCGTAGAAGACCTCGTGTGAGTTCATAAAATACGTCTCGCAGTGATATCTTTGTGTAGAAATTTGTAATGTTTTTACCTCATTTATGTAAGGATACCTGCCATTAATTTATCATACGAGTATACGGCATTATATCATACAAATGCTAATATGTCGAACACGATAAATCATTAAAATTTAGATGGATCATATCCATGCCCTGTGGAAGAATAGTCGAGATTATTACTAATGAAATTAAAATTTCTTCGTTAGCAGCTCAAGATTTTACGTAAATAAATTCGAGGCTTAGGCTGAAAAATGTATATTCATTACAGTTTACTGTCACACCCTCCTGTAATGTATTCCATTTCTCCAGCAATCCCTGTAGACCCTTTTCATCCAAAGGCACAAGGAAATTAGGTCGGCAAGGCAATACGTTTTAATCTTGTAGGCCACTTTTGGGAACTACTATTTTAGAAAAAAGTCATATATTTTAAAGAACAGCATACCATCCTTATATTTATCCAAATGTCACATATTTTCCATTAACCGTAATAATTTAAAATTTATGATCTATTTCCCTGTTTTATGCATTTCATACATATCCGATGGCGGATGTCTATGAAATGGGCTAATCATCACTATTCTAAAGCAAATCAATGAGCGTAATAAGTACTATTTCTTAATTAACTTAAGCCCGCGAATGCGGGTACAACTACCAACAGCGGTGGACCAAATTTTTTTTTTACATTTTAGGTGGGAATCTTTTAAATACGAAACTTAGCCTGTACTGAGTAACAGTGTAGGAATTCCATCCACTAAACCCACGTCCCCTCTTACCCCTCTACATCACGGCACTACCATCAAGCATTTCAACGCGAGGGAGAATTTCAGCCTTAGGTACTCGGCTTGTTCGTGTTGGCAGCCTGCTAATATTTGCCGCAGTGTCGCTAACTACTCATTCTCTTCTCTACTCATCATCTGTCTGGTGATGTTGTCTGGGGTTAGGTCCTCACCCAGTTTGTTCACCGCAGGTGCCGTTCTTAATAATATCGTGGACAACGGAACATGATGTATTCCGCATCCTCGACTGCTTCCGTGCGTATTAGGGGTTGTCGTCGCGTCCAATCCTGTGAAGTTAGGCTCTGAAGCATCCATGGTAGTAAGCATCTGGGTCAGGTAGATGTTCAGCTCCCCATGCTTCCTATTGTTCCAAGCGTCTATATTGGGGATTAATCTTTGCGTCCCTTCGGGTAACCAGTATACTGGTGACCGTTGCGCGTTTGCTGTTTTCTGTTGCATGGATGCATCACATGCTCTTACCAATCCGCTTGTGAGCTGGTTCGTCTTGTGGGCGGCTGGTCCGAAAAGTGATATATCTTCCATCATCAACTGGAGTACTTTAACGACCAGAGTGTGTGGTTTCCATCCACTTTTATGCGGCTGCCTTCCCTGCTCTCCTCTATTTTCAATGGGACCACAGTGTGCAATTTTGGCAATCTAGGCGAGCAAAATTATTTCGTGTGTAATATTAAAACTTTTACTTCTTTTTGTGGTTATTACTTTTCATCAATATATTATAAAAAATTTTTTTGTATGAAACAAGTTTAAACAAGTAAAAATATATTAACGAATTGTACATAGATAGAAGAAAGATAATACAGAATAACAGATTTAGAGGTAACTAAAATACATAATTAAGAATACATTTTTTTTTAAAACGTATGATAAATATGTACAATGCTCAAGGTATGTATATAATAAGTATGCAATGTACTTTATCTGTGCATAAATAGGTATAAGACTTTTATCTTTTCTTTAAAATTAATTGACGATTAATCAATTTCGCTTGAATCGGAATGTTCTGTAGCTGATACATTTGTTAAGGAGTCCTCATGATTATCTGATGTGTTGAACTCAAATGGGAGTTTTTCTAATAACTCCAACATTTCTGATGTAATTTTTCTTTTTTTCGTCTTAGGCGGAGCACGTAAGCTAGTAATGAATGGATCCGATGTAAAAAGCAGTCTATGAAATAAATCGGTATTGGTGTCAATTCTAGATGATTTTCTTGTAAAAGTTCCCAGTATTTTCTATTATGTTTATTTCGTGCCCAAGAGGCACTCCAGATAATTGGCCAAAAGGGACAATACAAGATGATATTATATCCTTTCCATGTAATAATACTTTATGTACACTTACAGGCATTGGATACCATGAATGTTCTCTCAAATATAACGCACATGTTTGTTTCGTGTATTCATGAAATTTATCCACATTGATCTGAAACCCACAGTTTAAGCATTCTAAAGTGGTATGAAAACGTTTAATGAGCTCCAAATTAACACCTATTATTTCGGAAGATTTCTCCGCGTTCCAAAAAAATTTGCGTGCTGTATTTCCATCGTTAGTTGTGACAGCTTTTTTTTTTGGGTATATCTATCAGTAAACCTAACTCCTTTCTAAACTTTTCCGTTTATTTTCTTCGCCACGTACTTGCCATGTTTTTATTTCCAATCTGTAGGAAATGTGCAACAAGCATTCGAAAAAACGTATCCATGAATGAAGAAGTGACAATCCAAAAGAAAGGAAATTTGCGTTAACAGTCTTTTCTGAAACGCATCTTAAATTGTTCATTTCACTGGACTTCGCCCCACATAAGTAGTACAAAATATCATTGTAGACTTGACAAAAACTTCTGTACTTTCAACTAATGTTTTTGTTGGAGAGAGTACCACAACATCGTTTTCAATTCTATTAACTTCAGCAGCTATTCCTTTGCAAAAATAAACTTAATAAGACGACAATACCTGGTCGAAGATGGAGCTGGGTTCTGCCACACAATTTTTTTATCTTCGGCAGTTCCAGCATACATTTGTATTGGAACCATGGATATACTAAAAAGGCTTTCGTCAGTGTGTTGCTCCTCAGAAAACTTTTGTCGGTACCTAGATTGTTCAGCTCCATCACATCCCCATTTTATAATTATATGCAAAACACTGTTTTGCGGTAAATTCAAAAACCGAAGTACTTCTTCTTGAGCTGCACATAAGCGCACAACAGTGTGGTTAATAAGTTCTTGGAGTTTAATTTCAGCTGATATTTCCGTGACGATTATACCAGGCGGATAGCATAGACGTTTTGCAGCTTGAACCTTATAGTACGCTGGATAGAAGCTAAAACCTTCAGCTTTGGCTTTTAAGCGCACGGTTTTGTACTGATGCGTTGAAAGATTAGCATCAACTATTAAGGCAAGCGCTCGATCTGCAGATAATTTTGCTGTCTTCTGGCAAAAAGACTCGTGGGCTCATTTTAAGGTGGTCTCTCTTCTAGAGCAAGAAACCGACAGTTCCTTAACAATTGTAGCCGAATCTTTTTTCCCTGAGTTACGTAGTTTTATTTCGGTGGCCAAAGCCAATTCCTCTTGACTTCTGTTTTGGAGAAGGTCTTTGACCTTTCGTTTTTTAGACCAATAGCTACAAGTAGCAAACTGCTTTTGTGACCTTCCACGTTTATTTCCTGAAGTATTCTGAGAAGTACCAGGCATACAATCAGTCACAGACTCTGAGAATTGAGTGTTTCTCTGAAGCCAAGAAGAATTATATTCCAACCGCGGTGCCTGCCAACTTTGGCCCATTTTGCTTCAATTTGTTGACACACACTTCTTATTGTAATTTTAATGCTCTCTAATGCTTCATTAGGCAGTGGTATATTGCCCAAAGCTCGTAAAACATTATCAATGATAACATTGAATCTAGTATTACTCGAGTTTGTACACCAAACATCGAAAATGAATTGATGTGAAATTCCCGAAGCCATTTCCAACTATTATCACTACTAGTTGTTTCGCAAATTTTCGCAGAATGTTTTTTGCTTTTCAAATAGTTTTATTGTCCAGCTATTCTGTGTATATCGAATGATTTTAATATTCGGCTATATAATAAAGTAAAACTCTAGTTGAAATATCGAAGCTACAATTTATAATTTACTCACTTATTCAACAGGGTAATGCTCACTAACAAAATATTATAAAGAAAAAGTAAAACCCGTTACACAATGCGGATAAACTGAACAAAATTAGAAAATAAAATTTAAAACGTTAGAGGTCACAAATCGAATGCACTTGTCACGTGAAATGCAGCGACTGATTAACACTTGTTGCTTGTGAATTTATGCAAAGCGTTTAACGGCAACTTCCAGATAGTATACCGTTGCTCCAATATGATTATTTTAAATAATTCTTTTTGCACTTTATAGAAGAAATATTTTGCTAATAGAATATCAAGTGTTTGTAAACACGTGAAATATTTCGAAAAATGAATTTTGCTCGCCTAGATTGTCAAAATTGCACACGGTGGGACACCTGAAATACCGACGCGGTTGTTTCCTCTTGCAGTGGTTGTGATGTTGTCAACTACTCGTTTGAATTGTTCCTGCGTGAAGCTAGGAGGAGCGTAGCAGCTGAAGAAATATATGCCATTCACTTTGGCCCACACGAAGCCTGCATGGGGTGTCGTCATTTTCTCAATGCTCTTTGGCCGCATATCGATATGCCGGCTTTGCCTAAAGTGTCCGCCGTCCATACACTCTCGTTCAGCTACTTGTAGGGCTCACTGAGTATTGCGATATCCGTATCGTACTCTCGGACTGGATCTGTGTAGCTACTGAGCTGCCTTGGAATGGTTGAAGTTTAGTTGGATAACATTCATGTTCGCTTCTGGGAAGCGTTCAAAGCGAAATAGAATGCAGGGCATCTTAGGCTTCTAGTACTGTACTTGGCGCTATGCCCACTTCCTTTACATAGTATGGTATCCGGCTCTGAGCAACAATCCTTTGCCTTGTGACCCTTTCCACCCTATAGCAGTATTCGAACCGGTTTTCGCTCTTGCAGTAAGTCCTTTGCACGGTGACTATACCCGAGGCACCGGTTACACCTTTTCAGGTCCAGTTTTATGGTAAATCGGCAATTTACCCAACCGATTCTGACTTTTCCGACCGCTAGCGCTTTGTTGGCAATGCTTGTTGGCAAACTTACTACTGCTGTCTTAGTCCTAGCACAGGTCTTCCTCATGGACTTTATTGCGGTTTCTTATAAGGCTAGCATGACATCTTGCTTGGCCTTTATGGCGGTGGACCAGTTGATGGGCTTCCGGGGTTGGGGTTTGTGTTTGCCTTGTATTGTTTTGCTTACGTTTGTTTATATTTTTGAATTCTTCATTGTTTCCTTTCTGCGTATATCTGCTTCAATTAGGGTTACTCATTTCCTATGTTTTTCATAATTCCGGAATTCCGGGAAAAAATCAGAGCGATCCATGGATCCGAGGATATACCGGGAACTTGAAATTGCAAGAGACAGAATTGTAAATGTTACTCGTATATAAAATTCCAAATCGAAAAGTATTTCATTGTTTTAAGCATTAGGAAAGTTAGTAGAAATATTTTATCATATTTTCATTATACAAAGATAGGTAGATAGAAAGTGATCTTCGATGAGATGCAGCAAGAACAACATAAGTCCATTTCTACACCACTAAGGAACAGGGATTACGATCCGTATCTACAGTCATTAATTTTGGTAGTACAGGTATTGCTCAGATCGTCCATGGTTGACCAAATTAGAATAGTAGTGTTGCAGTTATTAAGATTTGTCCACCTATGATTCACTTTCTCCACTGTATCAGCGTGACTACTTGACAGATGCCATTGACTTATTTTCATTCCCTATACGCCTGCTGTTTGTACCAAGTGGACCTTGTCGAGCTAAATCATCTGCCTCAGAGTATTCCGGTTGGTTTCACAATGACCAGGCATCCAGTAAAGAATAATGTTATTATTATAGCTTCCATTATAAATTTAATTCCTTTCGATTTTAGAAAAATAGAAATGAATCTGAATAACAAAAAAAACAATTCAAGTTAACAAAATTAAATTGGTCAATTGACACGGACATTGAGGTAGCTAAAAAAAGTTTTCGGGATTACTTTAAGTGTTTGTCTACTAAGACTTTCATGGAAAATACTCGTAGTCCTGAATACTTTTTCAACACTAGATTTATTTATTTATTTGTATCACGAACCCGTTAGAATCAACCCTTTTGCAGCAAAAACGTTTTCTTTCTTATACGCTTGACATATATTTTTTGTTTTTTTCCCGGGATCCCATAGTTGCTTTTCCGAAATTATAAATTGTCAATTTTTTATTTTTGTTAATGAAACTTCTTTGCCTTTCGTAGAAAAAGAAATAAGAGCTTCAGTGATGAGCTTATAGTATCAGCGCTCAAAACATCGGCTCCAAAGATCTGACATCTGAAGCAGGACAATCGCAGATAAAGTGTTCCGCAGTATCGACGCCCTCTCCTTAGGCGTCGCAGATGGTGGTGTTGCTTCAGCTTAGCACACTCTGATGCTTGACAAAAGTGAAATGGCCCGTAAGAATGTCAGTAAGTTGCCGCGGATTTCCTACAGAGGATAGCCGTGGTGTGGTGGTAACATCAACGCTTGTCACGCTGTTGGTTCACGGTTCAAATCCTGATGTCAAGTATCATCTATTTATTTCGCATGAAATAAATAAAAAAGTCGATCAATTGCGCAAGCTAAGTCAACTCTACTGCGAAGGCATAACACTGGCTGTAGAGTGGTCATATGGCTGAAAAAGCAACTTGATCGTGATGATGACATCAGGAGGGCGGAAAAAAAATACTATGAATCATGAGCAACGACAAAAGCAAAACAAACAAGCTCCCCAGTTATTTGGACGCTACCCTCGGAATTTACAGAAACTTAATACCATCTGAGTTTCAAACCATGCTCTAAATCTTTCGTTTTCTCTCTCTCTCTTCTTCACAACGCCCGTGTCCGGTAATAGTATAAGAGTATTCATATCCTCTTTGGCGCGCGCAAATTATATATATAAAAAAAAAGACGGTATTCGTTTAGTCTGTCCACAACCTGGAGAATCATGCCATCCTCGATTATGTTCATAAGAAACCCAACGGTCAATGGAAGCCCTGGCCGAGGACGCAGGAAAACTCAACACATTTTCAAGTTCTGAGAAATTCTCCTTGGAACCTTATCTAGCAAGTTCATAGGAGATCTCATTTTCAGTAATCCCATTTTGACCTGAGACCAAACACGACTCAGTGAGTTCAGCCTTGTGACTGAATCCAGAGAACCCTTGCATTCTTGAACTATTTTGGAAGTGACTAAAAGACCTTAAGGGTCTAGCTGTCGCTCCTCCACGAAGACTCTAGTACCAGACCCTTGATTAGTTTTGGAGCCATCCGTGAAAATTCGACTACAATTCCTTCTCGATTTCGCAAAAATCTAGTTCTGAGCGTGAGGGAAGTCAACTTTAAATTTATTTATTTATTTATTTATTTCATCTACTAGCATAGCTTACTGATTACACAAAGTAAGAAATTGAATATATACCAAAATTCTTAAATACTGATATAAATAGATAAATACAACAATTAATTTATGTACATATAAGGAAAATGAGGAAAGCGAGAACACAGATTAATTCCTTAATAAAGCAAACAATATTTTTTTAAAACAGTCTCTAGAATAATGAAAATCTATATGACTAGTTATTTCATTAAAATACGCAAGATCTTGAGATTGACGTGTTACAACCATAGTTTGTTCTACGTTTCAATTGAAAAAAAAATCGTTACATGACCTTAGACGCCTTTCAGGTGCATAAACCGGCACTCTAGATAAAAGGGCAGGACTTTTTATATAGAAACATACTACATCTCTAACGAACATAATATCGTGAGCATACCTTCTTACGTTAAGGTTCAATATACCGAGTAATTTGCATCGTGCGCTATAGGATTGTTCAAAGTTCCAACGCACTTTAAAGAATTTGAATTTTGTAAAACGCTTCGATCTGAATCACTTTCATAAATAGGATTCTATATAATATCGGCATATTCAAAGACTGACATATGAATGAAGATAATAGAGTATGTGGATCAGTAAAATCTCTCGAATTCCTTTTAATAAAGCCAGCAAGTGAATTAGCTGAAAATTTACGAAGTATTTCGGAGTAGAAGGCAAATCCATAAGAGAAGAGTCAAAAGACATACAGTAACGGACATAGAAATCTGGACGTAGTGAAAAAACTAATTTTAGTAGAATAATTTTGGAGATTTTAAAGGTAATCAAGATCCATCTTTACCGAACGGAAAACAATAAACCAATTTCCGAAATAAGGGCTTAAATACAAACATTTTCAAAGTGTTTTACGTTTCATTGAAAAAAACAAGTGAGTAAATGTGTAAGCATAATGTTTTATTACGGTTTTTATCCGGTCGGGCATTAATGTAATCAGCCTGTGTAAAGTATCCAGTGCGATTTCCTCATACAACACTTTTTCAATGAATTTGTTGTTTGCTTCTTCTTCGCTACCTGAGCCTTAATTATGGACCAAAGGTGACAAGCCGTCTTAGAAAATTAGCTTACCTGAGTATGATAAGTGTTCTTCTAAAGATGGTAGCAGATTGTCTTCTAATATTTTTTTTATATTTTTCTGTGTTTACCGTTCCATTTATTAGAGCCAGCCGTCCAACGCCGTGATAAGAAAAGCATCCCCAAATCATCCTTGAGCCTCCTTGTTTCACGGTTGTTGTCACGCACTCATTATTGAATCTTTCTCCAGTTCTTCGCCTCACGTACTGTATTCCGTCAGAGCCGAATATATTGAACTTGGACTCATCTGAGAAGATCAAATTTTTCCAAACCGTTATGGTCCAGTTTTCATGATCTTTAGGCCACTGGAGACGTTTTAGGCGCATTCGTTTATTTATAAATGGTTTTTTGGCAGGTCTTCCTGCATTCAAACCAGCTTCTTGAAGCCTTCGTGAGCTTATCTTTGCTCTTCCAGCCTCCACAAAGTCTGTCCTTAAATCTTCAGCAGTTTTGAATCGATTACGGAGACTTATTCGGTTTAAAAGCTGATCTTCAGCGTTGGTGGTCTTCCTTCTGCTACCCGCCCCCTTTTTCTTTGCAATGAGCACTTTGCCTAGAATTTTTTGATGAATTCAGCCACTGACGACTTGCTGAATCCCAGTTTTCGCGCTATATCACTCATTTTTCATTTTTTAAAGTCATTATTTCGACTTTTGTTTTTTCACTCATTTTCTTTTTATTTTCCATATTAATAAAATTACTTCCACTTTCACTCAAACTACTTTTTTTTTGAATGAACTATTACAAAGTGAACTAGAATCACGTCATCAAAGCCTTTTTATGCAAAATCCTAAAAAAACTAAGTGCTAGTTCTCAAGATAATTGAAGTTAGAGAATTTGTTTACCCTGCCCGGATTTCTATGTCCGTTACTGTATGTCACGCAGGGTCATAGAAGCTCCAATGCGGGTTATACCAAAAGCTACATCGTTTAAAACGGAAGGTAGCTTTTATTATGAAGCCCATAACAAAAATTCAACAATGCATCTACAGCAAAGAAAGGAATGCTAGAGAAGGCCCCCATATAGCCGAGACAAACTGTTCTTTGGAGTTTAGTGAGAGAAGCACTGACATATGTATTTGCGCGAAAGATTTTTCCTCCAAGTAACCGACGCATATGCTAACAATTGCTGGTATTGCTGTGCAGATCCGTAGGAGCCTTTTTGGTAAAAAAAGCACTCTTACATTGTCAGAAAACTTTAGAGCGCCTTGGCTGTCTTAGCTGTTTTTGAGATTCACATAGTGACGCCTTCTTCAGTTAGCGACTTCCCCTCCTCGTAAAGAAAACAACCTCAGTTTGAAGAGGGTTAACCGAAAGCCCATTCCTAGTGCACTCATTCATAGATTACTTCTAGAGCCATCTGCGCCGTGCAGCAGGCAGTCTCTAGGTATGATCCGACATAAAGCACGGCAAGATCATCCGCGTATGCCTGAGCGTAGACGTCAGAGCCGTTGAGAGTGCTTAGCAGAGTGTCGACCACCATGCATACATCACAGATGACGTGCCACGACATATCGGTATCCACAATTCGCATCCACAACCAAAGCTCTAATCATTAGCATTACTTTAATCCACGACACTATTTGTTCGTCCACACCATGTAGTCTGCCAATTCTGAAAACTACAATAAATTTTGAAGCGCAGTGTCGCGGGATTTTCCTAAGACATAGGATGTAATCTCAAAGCAACCTTCCGGACGTGCAGTTCAACTAGTTCTTCCATGCTTTTCACCAAGAATGAAGTCAGACTTATTGGTCTGAAGTTCTTGATGAGCGAGTAGTCATCCCTACCGATTTTAGATATAAAAGCCACTCTAACCAGCGTGTTTGTAAGTATGCCATTGCCAGATCAGCAGTGAAAATTCTCTTTAAAGTTGGCAGCAACTGGCGTATACCTTGTTGCGGCATGGCGGGGTATATTTCATCAGTAGCCGAACTGCTACTTTTCACTAGGATATATAAATATGTACTCGTAGGAGTAATGCTTAACTCCAAACTTAGTTGGAGGGCGAACGTATCTAAATGAAACAGGAAAGACTCCAACACATTATATGAATGTAGAAAAGCCTTTGGCGCTAAATAGGATTTCCAGCCGTAGATAGTTCATTGGATGTACATATATTCAACAACTTAGATCTTCTAAGTTTAAAACAAGTGCTAAAACAAAGAAAAATGACCTCGTCTTAACAACTGAAGTCATCGCCATGTTCTCTAGGTGACTGCGGGACGTTTGCAATCGTCTTATCTTTGCCAGCTGCCACTCATCTGGTAAGTCCACAACTTACTCCTCAACATTTGGAGAATATACCTATTACCACTCCAATCTCATCGTTGTTGCCCGCTGTGGATACTACTTGTCAATTTTCTCAACTTTCTTCATCTGCCACATTAGTAGTAGTAAAAGACCTCCTCGAAAGTCTATTTTTATATAGAGGTTCTCATCTGCTACCACCGTGGATGACATAATAAATTATATAAAAATTAACTTGCCGGAACAAAAATCAGTTCAATTTATTTTTGTCTAATGATTTATGGCCGGAAGGGACATTGATACATTAAATTGTTCCTCAGATCAGAAACGCTTCATCGTTGATGACACCTGTACTAGCTACTACTACGTCGCATCCAAAAAAGGATTGAGTGCAGCTCAATCACAAACTTCATCACTTCGTTCTAACCCTTGCACTCCTCCAAAAACCTTTCACTTGTACTACCAAAAATTCTGGCGGACTTCGTACTAAAATGGAACAAGTGTCTCTCTTTTCTTCTTCGGCTCAGTATGACATTATCGTTCTCACTGATACTTGGCTGAAAGCGAATTATCAAAGTGCTGAAATGTTTTATTCTCAACAATACGCCGTTTTTCGCAAACATCGCTTTTACGAAATGTTGGACTATGAGAGGGGAGGTGGAGTGATGGTCGCCGTGCGTTTTTCATTGCCATGTACTCAAGTCTGTATGCATTCATCAGCTGCTGCATTAACCACTTAATACTTATTGTAAAATTCAATAGTGTATTTGAAGTTTATTTAGTTGTTAGTTATACTCCACCACGAAGTTCTTATCAACTATATAATGCTCACATTAAAAATGTTTCTTCCATCCTTAAGTCTTTAAAAGATAATGAGAACATTATTTTAATTGGAGATTTTAATTAACCTAATATAAAATGAACTTATGATTAAGATGAATCTCGGCTAGTACCTTATAACGTAAACCTAGACTATGAACATGAAGTTATTGATACTCTTGCCCAATTCGATCTTAAGCAAATTAATCATTTTACTAAAACATTTAAAAATGTATTTGATCTAATTGATTTGAGTGTCAATGTCATGTTTCGAATCTTATCAATATTTCAGACCTACAGACCTATTCCGGTTCCAATTTCTAATTTTAAATACAATTTTGAAAATATTGCGTCATATCTATTGATTGGCCATTAGTGTTAAATGATGCAAATTTACTTGACTCTTATAATACATTTACCGAGATTGTAAGGGTGGCAATTGATATGTATACTCCTAAGGTGAAACCAATTACTAGCTTTGAACCAATTTGGTATAACAAAAGACTTATAAATTTAAGCAATAGAGAAAATAAGATATACAAGCAACTTCGCAAAATAAATAATGATGCGGATCTTTATAAGCAATATCGGTTGCTTCATAAACAGTATAGACAATAAATGTTTTTGATCTTCATCAATACTAAAAAAACAATCTAATGGCATACCTAACTGCACGCATCATGAAGGTGTAACATCCTCTGAACTTTCAACTATATGTAATCTGTTTGCAAAACATTTCCAATCTGTGTGCACTAATAGACCGTTTGTTGTTCCATATTCTGCTAATAGCAATATCTCATCCAATCTTATTAATATTATTTGTTTGATTCTATCATTATCTGAAATAGAATTTTCCTATCTTATATGAAATCTGATAAACGTCCTGGCGTTGATGGAATTCCCCCAATTATCCTACAAATGTGTGCTGGTGCATTTACTTTTCCGCAATGGCGTGCCTGAAATCTCAATTTCACATTGTCTAATGTATGCTGATGACTTATAAAGTCTGAGCAAGATTGCATTCAGCTATAGGAGGATCTTCAAAGATTATCAATCTGGTGCAGTGATAACTTTTTATACTTAAACGTTTCGAAATGACAAAACCTGAGTAACTATCGCAATTTCTCTTCAATCTATTACGGTTATAAGATCAGCAATAGCCACATCTTCAAAAAAAAAAAAGACATCGGTGCAATTTTTGATATTAACTTAACTTTCTGAATCACATAGATTTTTTAATTGCTAAAGGTAAATCAGTGTGGGCTTTGCTTTACGCAATTCGAAAGATTTGTCTGACCATACCCTAAAATGTCTCTTGTTGCCTTTGCAAAATCTTCTCTTGAGTACTGCTGTATAATTTGGAATCCATTTTATGAGATTCACTCTGTTAGTATTGAGATGATCCAGAAACGATTTATGAGAGTTGTTATGAGAAAATTCCGTTGGAACATAAATATGCCTTCGCCTCTTTATTTCCGAAGAAAATATTTCTCAATTATGTTTATTCGTGATTTGGTTAATTATCATATTTTTTGTCCCTAGTTGGGTTCTAAGTTCCTACACGAGTTCTTAGAAATCGTTTTTTATTTCATGTTCATTTTCATAGAGTTTGATCTTAAGAGAAATAATTTTAAATATATCTTAATTATAGCTTTAAATAATTTTGGTGGAAGTTAATAAGTATTTATCTTTACATAAAGTAATCTCTTGAGTACAATTTCAATGTAATTCTGTTTGATGAAATAAATAAATAAATAAATAAATACTTATGTATGTACCTATGGTATGACTGTTTTTATTTTTTTTACCTTCCCTAGACAAAACTTATACAAACTCTTCTAGTAAATTACAAAGATGTGTATTACTGGCGCCTTCTGAACTAATCCAATAGTTACTGCTGCACTCATTACTTCTCTGCGCTGGATATACGGTAACAGGGTCTTACCCGGCAACAAACAGTCCGATGAAAAAATCTGTTTCAGACGAGGCTCACAGCAGGAAATGGATTATGTCGACCCTTTAATCATAACTGACTCTGGGCACCTCTTAGGACTGCTAGCAGGACACTATACAATCGGCAGGCATGGCATCATATTAGAAATTGCAACACACGATCACATTTCCGACGGCACAAAAGTAACATCGCTTCATCCAGTGAAATCTTTTCATGAAGTACACAAAATCCGAGCACCCGTCAAATCCCAATTTTGCTCCCATTCCAAGTAGACTGCGATCTGTGAAACATTCCTGACCCCCTAAAACACCTCCACAGACACCCGCTCCATTCGACACAATATCTAATTTTGTAATAAAATCCCAAATGGTATCGAGTGTGTGTGGCGGCCTGAATGATGCTGCAGTCTACTAGTATACCGTTTTTTTTCGAAATTTTTACCCTCGACAAGAATTAACGACAACCGTGTGAGTGAGAATATGCTTCTTGAAAACGTACATACGTTGCACGTAAAATATTTTCATTATGCTTTCAGCGGGAGGAGAGAGAATATCGAATGTACTCTGAGACTAAGACTCTCACTGAGATCGTATGTTCTTGTGTAATTTTAGAATTCTTGGTAATATTGGAAGTTTTATTTTTAAAAAAGTCTTCTCGAAAACAAAGTTTTCCACAGCATTGTGTAAATGACTCTCGCTTTGAAAATTATATCCAAATTCCAAATTGAATTGGAAAAAGGAAAAAGAAAATGATTAGGTGCTTTGTGCCTACAGAAATCTCTGTGGATATTAGAATTAGTTTTTTTTTTAAAAAATATCTCACTTACCCCATTTCAGGGGCTTATTTGTAATTATGAAATTCTTTGCTTTCTAGGGGACACTAGGAGGTCACATGCTGGAGAATGTTAATTATAAATAAAATTCCATTGTAATAAATCTTTCAGAAATGTTGGTAATAACCATCAGCCTCCCGGCGAGTTGTTTACACATTTAAATTTTCTTTTCAAATTTTTGAATGCATTTTATGTGCGGACCCGAAATGATTGTGTGTGTGTTTCTGCGTGGAAAAATGGTTGAGGAATTGATTTTCGTATTTTTTTTTTTTTTTAATATTTCATGTTGGTTTATGCGCTCAGTCGAGATAAATAAACAAATTTATGCTTAATAATCATAATTATTTCTTTTAATGCGGTATGGATGTTTTTGTTTATAGTTTTTTTTTGCGTACGTGGAAGTGACTCAGATTCGTCTTTTAGCAAAACATACATATCTTAAGTTATAATGAAGAGTTGATAAATTTGTATATTATTCGAAACTTCCTGGAATCCATACGTATGAGTTAAAGCTAAAGTTAATTGAATTGGTTTACATGACTTGTTTACAATCTTGGCGAAAATTAACCAAGAAATGTAAATTGGAAAATTAGTCTTTGAACATTTAGATATTTATTCTATAAATGATTGCTAATTAGACTGAACTAGATTGGGGAAAAGAGGTGGTGTATGTACCATTATCACTATCATTTCCTTCTTTCTTATAAATCATCTATGATCCCAGATTTGGTTATATCACAGGTTTTGGTTAGATATTTTTTTTTTTTTTAATTGGTAGCGTCAAGTTGGAAATCCTTTAACTAAACGAATGATGAATGAATCTTGTTAATTTGTATGCTCTCTCTTCAAGTTATTGGCTTATCTGGTATCTTCAGTTACCCAAATATTAACACTATAATCTTTTAGCAGATTTTGTGAGACTGCTATGATGTGATGCGTCCTGTTACCTCCCAAAGTTATATCGTCTGAAGAGGAAATAACCGCAAAGCATAAATACGGCCGTCTTTAATCAAAACTTGGAAATTCAATGAGCATGAGTCTATTGTTATATAAAGACAGATAATAAGTTGCCAAGAAGCCGACCTAAGAGCAAACTTGTTTGGACGTCCTCTAATCTGGCTTTATGGCATTTGCAATAAGGTGGACATATTTAAGCAAGCACATTCTAGTATAGGTCTTACGAACGTAATAAACAATTGTTTGTCAGCATATGGGTTACTCAACTATTTTGATTGCCTTTTCACCCAACCAAGAATTGAGTTATATTTATTCAAAATTGTGCTGATTTGCAACGTAAAGCCAAGTTTACGATCTGCTGATAAACAAATTAGCTTCTGCTCATAAAAAACTTTAATTTTGTTGATCGAATAATTCGAGAAAACATTTTGTTAGCTGTTCTTTTAATTTTCTTATTAATCATTTACATTTTCTGCCGATTTTGTTTTTTTATTTTCTGCAGTTGAATAAACTATTAAATTGCTAATCAAATAATTTAATTCTGCTGGTCATTTTTAACCCTTTATCGGTGATTGATTAAATGGTAGCCATAAATAATTTCTTTCACACCAAGAAGAGAAAGTCTTTAATTAACATCATCTGCATTCGAGATAGCTTGAGTTTTTTATGACAGATGGAAATCATTCATGAATAGTCTTCCATCACATAATATGTACATACAAGTATTGGTACATATTTGTATTTCTGCTTCACGCTTGTTTCGGACGGATACAAGATATAATTTCTAAAACCTTTACTGGACGCTAAAGGATCAGTTTGGGTGAACGTTCTTTCCCTGTTTGTTGAGAAGCAATTTACATTGCAGCAGGTTTTATTTGAAGTCAAAATGCGACCGATACTGCAGAAACCTTTCACCATTGACATTGCGTTCACTAAGTGAAGCCGGGTTTCTCAATGGCTAATCTGCGCCTTTAAGGCTGCATACGGCAGCGACTATGTCTCCACTTGCCGTTGAAATGTGTGTGACACGGGCCTAAACCGTTGTACAGATTTTATTTCTCATCTTCAAACAAGAACTCTTAGCTTGAGACTCTCCCTGAGATCGTATGTTTTTGTGTAATTTTAGAGTTCTTGGTAATATTAGAAGTTTCATTTTTATAGAATTTTTCTCAAAAACAGCATTGTATAAATGACTCAGCATTGTGTAAATGACTCTCCCTTTGAAAACTATATCCAAATTCCAGATTGAATTGGAAAAAAGAAAAAGAAAATGATTAGGTGTTTTGTGCCTACAGAAATCTCTGTAGATATTAGAATTAGTTTTTAAAAAAATATCTCACTTACCCCATTTCAGGGGCTTATTTGTAATTGTGAAATTGTTTGCTTTCTAGGGGACACTAGGAAGTCACATGTTGGTGAATGTTAATTATAAATAAAATTGCATTGTAATAAACCTTTCAGAAATGTTGGTAATAACCATCAGCCGGACCCGACATCGTTCTTTGTTCTAGGCCGGAATCACTACCGAATAGGAATATGCGAAACTGAGAAAGTACCGATAATTGAGTTTGCAAAGTATCGATACCGTTATAATATCGAAAGAAAAGTATCGATACCGGTATAATATCGAAAAAAAGGTATCGACTCTTTCGAATACGAAACAAAGTGTGGGTACTCGTATATACTATATTTTATACGCAAAAATTTATAAACAATAGATCAAAATGTAATGCTCTATTCTTCTCCACTGTAAGCGCCGAGGAATAGCAGTTTTGCCTAGTCTCTGTGCTCAGATCTGTGTTGACTTGAGCGATTTTTCCTTAAATCAAACAAGAATGATCCAGTGTTTTAAAAAATGTTACTGAGAATTTTTCATTTGCCTTGATGAGAAAAACACTCCGACTCTCTTATTTTTACAAATGATCTCTTGCCTGTTACTTCTAATCCAATTCATTCTTTCGCTTATGATAGTATCCTCAGCTTTTCATATTCGTTTCCTGACTTACGCCTCTCCTCTTCGGACGTGGAACTGAAAAGGCAATTTATGTTAAGCTCAATAAATTCCGACCTATACAGCGTAATAAAATAGGCTAAGACCAATAGAGTGAAATTTTATACTTCCAAAACACAATGCTGTCTTCTGTCATTAAAGCGTAATTTATGTGTGTTAATGACAATCTTCGTTGGAATGACCACATATTCGATGTCGCTAAGTACGCTGCGAAATGTATAGGTTTTCCTAAACGATGCAATAAATATTTCACCCTTTCTGATCTGGCCACAATTTATAAAGCGTATATACGTCCCAATCTTGAGTATAACGCACATATCATACACCAAAATCATCCTTTGCACTTACGGGCTAGAATTCAAAAACGCATGCTAAGACTTATACAACGCAGAAACATCGCGAATTCTGTAGATTCGCTCCACCATCCTCGAATGCATATCAGTTCACCCTATCAATCCTGTATTCGGATGTACTTTAAAAATGTAGAAATTCTTTCTTAAACCATATGTATAACGCGAATGTGGAATGCTGTACCAAGCTCTATCTTTCGTTTCCATAGATTTACTTTTAAAACCAACGTGCATCGGTATCTCCTCACTTTATCTCACCCCTCATGTTCGTAATGCCCGCGTTGTGTAAAGGGTCTAAGGGTATTCAAAACTCCTCTAGCCAAACCCCAATTATAAAAAAAAAAAATTAGTCAGCCTAACCTAACCAGCATAGTAAAATATTTCTCTTATTTCGCGAATATTTTTCAGACGATCTTAGCCTAAATCGATATCTAAGCAATGTTTGACATTTTGGGACTATTAAATGCAATTTTCTGCTTTTCTTAAATTTTTAATTTGATTAATTTGCAAACAAGCAAGTACTGCAGAAACCCTTCAGCTATTCTTACCTTTACCTAAATTCGTTGTACGAGTATAATGCTATTTCCTCTGAAATAGCATTATACTCGTATGTTAACATTATACTCGTATAGTAACAGGATGCAACTTCTTTCATCGGATTATATGAAAATCGTGTTTTCTTTCCCTTCTGAAAGTTCGTAAACGTTTTTCGGTTCGATTTTTTTTTACATTTTCGACATTCTATTTTTTAATAATTGGTATTTTTGCGACATTTTATGCTGAATTCAGATCTGTAAAAATAATTTTTCTAACAATTCAGCAATTGCTGAGATACAGGTATTCAAAAAAACGCTTCGGCATACTCACTGATCACAGAACGTTGGAAATTCGTTACGGATGTAGTACTTTGGGTGTAGATAGAGGAAAATATATTTTTTAACATGGTTTCCATAAAATTTACCGGGAAGTTTTTCCCGTATGCTGAAATTCCATCAAACCTGTAGTGGGGCGATTCTAGAGGATTGTTTCATTATGATAGGACATATGAATCCAAAGATATAAAAGCACACACAAAAACAATTGAAGGACGCAAATACATACCTGATGTATCATCTGTCCATTTTCTTCCATTAATGAACTGAAAAAAAATTTGTGTATCCAGTCTCTGGTAAAAGTATTGAAATCTAACTAAAGACGTGAAAGAAAAGTGGATAGTGGACCGAAAATTGAGCCTGGGTGCTCCGGGGTGTGGAAGTTTTTTTTTTTTTTTTTTAAAAAAAAGAGGTCTTTAGTACAAAATTTCTCAAAGTATTCACCCACAAAAAGGAACGAGATCCAAAAGTGTGCTAAGTTCAATCTGTTGCAATGGTTTTCTTAATAATTTTTCAAAAAACCATTGTATTGTATTATAATTTTTCTTTTGGGTTAAGTATATTAATGGAAAAACATAGACTTAACATTGAAATGTGACAAATTTTTCGAAACGTATAGTAAAGCAACAAGTTGACCTTGAGCCGCTTTTCAAGTTCATGTTTTTGGTGAGATATAATATATCAAGATGCTAGAATTTCATTTCAAATTGTTGGTTTAAATTAAGAAAACGTTCAGATTCGTGTTCCCATACGATACCGATATATTAATACTGGCATTAGTCCTGTATCGAGCGGATAATATCCATACTAAAATTAGTGGTATCGTAAGAAAGGTATCAATACGGGTATCGTATCAGTAGTATCGGAACATCTCTACTTCCGAATGGTTTGCTAGAACAAGTAGAGAAGCACGATATTAAAGCTTCACAGTCGGCGATAAGCATCACCGCTCTCGATGAAACCACATTTATCTGAATTTATAGAAATGTTTCGAAATAAGAAACAGTGTAAAACCAAACCTGCGGTCACTAAAACTATCCTAAAAAGGGTGAAGTATAATTCCCTTATAATCCACATTTATATGTGAGTATATACATATACGTATATACATACCTAAATGTATCCAAATCTATCACAAATTGTCTCAATGTCCCAGCTTAACGGACTAACTGACATAAATACAAGTTTATAAATTTAGATTTAATAAACATTCCCCACTTTCATGTTTATTATTTCTGTCTGTACATCTTTCATTATTTAAATTCAATCTCCAAGCGCAATTAGCCTTTGAACATTTTGCGAAAGTCGTACAAAATCCACTTACTCGTACATACATTTCAAATAAATCGACCAAAACACCAAACAGAAAATATCTTTAGTTCAATGACAACAAAATCAGATTCCACATGTCAGAAATCTGCTCAAATTCTGATGTAAAATATCTAAACAAAATCCAACCTCTAAAAATTAATAGCCCAAAAGTATATACCAAAAATATGGCCAACTGATAACTGAATAGAGTGTTAAAATTTGTGACAAGGTGGCTTTTTCGAATTCATATTGCTTTCACGGAAAAGGTCACATCTCTGACGTCTGATCTGCATCAATTGTGACATTTCTCAAACTAAATGATTCGTTTGAGATGTGTACAACTAAGTGATCGCATAATAATTTTAAAATATGTATCTAGTTTTAAAAATTTTTTTTTCAAAATTGTTATAAACTCAATAGTTTTTTCATTTTTTTTTTTTCAGATCATCACTCTGTTAATAAGGAGTACCTATGCGTTGTGAAAGTACATCTATCGATTGAAGAATGTAATTCAAGTATTTGTCGAAAAGACACAAGTAAAGGTATTAGTAAGTTACAAAGTAAATTTACTGCAAATAAAAAATGCTGCAACACCCCGCAGCAGATTTCTACGACCTAGCGGCAACTAACGAGGCCATGATAAGCAGTCGACAGACACCGCCGTATAGTCCGACGGGGTTGTCAATTGCAGCACAGCACAATAATAATAATAATAGTACAAGCAATAACAACAATAATAATACAAGCAACAATAACAACACTAATATCAGCGGTGGTGGATTAGACATTTTAAATCAAAACGGATCGGTGGGCGGCGGACTAATTGGCAGCGGCACAAACGGTAGTGGCGGCAACAGTTCTAGCGGAGGTCGTGAATCGTTGCCCAGTTTTGGGTTTACACAGGAGCAAGTGGCGTGCGTTTGTGAGGTAAGCTTTCATAGGGAGGGATGATGTTATTTGTATTTATTTTATGGATTATTTTTATTGGTGATTTAATATATTAGTCGGGTCTATGTCAAGGTATCTTAGCAGTTTTATTTTAAGTTTTTGTTTTTGTTTTTGCAATGAGAATGTTAGGTCTTGTGATTACTAGGAATGCAGTAAGGTCAGATTATTCAATAGGGTAGTGCTCCTTAACGCTAATTACGGCACGTATTACAAAGTGGCCGGAAATAAAAGTGTAATCTGACAATTTTCAATGAATATCAAATACAGCGTTTTGTAATCTATGTATTATAAATGAGCATGTACATACATACACAAATATGGCCCTTTTCTGAATTTATGAGATAGTAAATGGGAAATATAAAATAAAAAGTTTAGTTCGTTTTAATTATGAAAAAAAAAACTTTTATTTCTTAAAATACTAAATATAACGTTTTTCAATACACTTAAAGCAAATTCTCCTGCTCCGACGTGTCAACGCCAGCGTAGGAATGCGTGCTTCGGCCTTTGGTGGCTTCCTCTTTTATATGGTATCAGTTGTATCGTGTCATCGCAGCTGTGTTCGTTCACGATAATGAGGTTGGTAAAAAGGTTGTTCGTTATCAGAAACACATTCCCTTGGTTTTCGTGTTGAAGGAATACAATGTTGTTAGATAAGATGTGGTTCTCAAGTGGTCGTTATTAATACAGTTTTTTTTATATTTGGTTGCTAGAGGAACCAGTGTGATATCTAACCTTTTTTTTAAGAAGCTTGCCCCGCAGCCTCGTATTGTCTCACAATCATTTGAATTCTTTCTACCCTTTGGTCCAGGAGTTGTTCTAGTATCAATCTAGGGGTTCTCTTTCTATAAAAGATAATTACAAATGCTGTTATGAGGATTATTAGTAATATTAATCCTAGAGAGAATATGATCGGGCTGTTTGTAACTTCGATCTGTAAGGATTCCGACAAGTTTCTGTTTTCAAATTTTAATTGGTCATCCAGAGACTCAAAATACTGTAGGATCTCATATTTGCCGATCGTGTATGACTTCAAATAGTTCTGAATCAGGCGTGTTGGGTTTTCGTACACTTTACCATCTATAGTTGTGTTGTTCGCAAAATTCACTAGGCAGACTCCATTTAAAATTTCGTCATCCACGATGTGTTCTCCAAATAGTAGAATTGCACCATCTTTGATACTGTTTTTCGATTATTAAGTAGTCTGATTCTTGTTAATTTCTCAAAATGTATTATATATTTTAGTTCTTTCTTACAAGTTTTTACATTAATAAAATTACTGTTACATTTGATGATTTCTTTACTTAAAATTAATTTCCCATCTTCCTGGCCGTACTTTCGTATAATTTATAGGTAAAATCTTAAAATCAATTAAGTCTCTTATGGTGAAGGTTTTAATTAGCTCTTTTTTTCAATTTTATTAATATCATTGATATTTAAAATGGCTGGATTTAAAATTCTTAATTTTGCTAAAGTTAAAGTGTTGATCAAATTTTGTAATTCAAAAATCATTAGTTTGCTTTTTTTCAATAATAAGTTCATCTTTATTGGTATATTTAACTGATTTAATAGCTTCAAATAATTTGGAATTGGTCACAAATTGTTTATTATTATTTGCAATTAGATCGTTAATTTTATTTTCTATGGTAAGTTCATCATCATGATCTGGGGATCCTGCTATCCATTTCCAGATATTCTCTATTGTTTCTATTGCTCGTTTAGAGCGTGAGAGCATGAGTTGATCTAAAAGAGTTTGTATGATGTTAAAATTATTGTCATGTCTGTTATCTCTTGGTGAGTCAGCATAACTTGTTTCGTAATAGTCTCGTTCTAGTTCTCGTTTAGTTTTGTCTAGAAAATCTTGAATGTATGTTTAATTTGTTACATGAAAGATACTTGATGTATTTTCATACAATAGTATGTAGTTGTCTCGAGAGTTATCGATGATCTCGGCATTAACCGTGAAGATGTGAGTTAGTAGTATGAATCTTCTTCTTCTTACGGCGAAGTTATGATCCGTAGTAGAAGGATCACAACCTTCCCACTTTACTGCATCCCTACTGGCCCGCTTGTGGGGTTTGCCGGTTTGACTTCAGAAAGTACCGACAGGCTTCCCGGTTTCGGATCACTTCGTCACTGAGGCCAATCAAATGCTGGTGTTTTTGCATTTGTGTGATCCAGTTGTTTTTTGGTCTGCCTTTTTTGCGCGATTGTGTAGGAACGTTGATTGATATTGCCTTTTTGACGGGGTTCGAAGGATCTCTCCTTTGAACATGACAATACCAACTGAGCCGGTCGTGCTCTATCTTGCTTGTGATGGGTTCTTTTACATGAAGACTTCCTCGAATCTTTGAACTTCTTACTCCTGCTGTCATGCGAAGCATCTTCATCTTAGCTGCTGTTAATTTGCCCTCATACTTTTTGTACATTGTCCAGCATTGTGAACCTTATGTGAGCGCCGGATGTACAACTGCGGTGTAGAGTCTTCCTTAAAGCTTAAAGCTTAGGGGGCATTTTTCGATCACAGAACATAGCGGAGTTTTCCCGCCACTTCATCCACCCTACGCTTACGCGATGGTTGATGTCATCATCACAAGTTGCTTCGCTATTGATCATAGATCCCAGATATTTGAACTTTTCACACTTGGGAAGCACTTTTCCATTCAAGTAAATGTCTGGAATAGGCCGGTGTGGATCAGAGACTTTGATTGGGAACTCTTCGGTGACTCCTGCGGGACATCTTACTCTTGTCCTTGCTCCCTCATACATGTCCATGATCATGCGCACGTAGGTTTCTGGAACTCCTCGTTGTCTTAGCGCCACACATAGATCTCTTGGTTGTCTATCAAAGCCTTTTTTAAAATCAACCAACACCATATGCAAGTCCTTTAAGGAATCACGATGTTTTTCCATTATGATCCTTATACTTTGGATTGCATCTGTTGTTGATTTACCCGAGACAAACCCGCACTGGTCATCAGATAGCCTTATTATTTTCGGCAGTCGGCCATCTAATACCCGTTCAACGATCTTCATGGTGTGTGACATTAGCTTGACAGAACGGTAGTTATCGCAGTTTCGCGTATCGCCCTTCCCTTAGTGCAAAGGAAGGAGTAACTTCCCCTCCACTCATAAGTTTGGAGATAAGAATCATGAGCCATCTGGACCCGATGTCTCCCATCTTTTTCCAGAACTCAGAGGGTATCTCGTCTGGCCCAACCGCTTTTCTTTTTTTGGAGTATTTGACGGCATTCCCAACTTCTTCGACAGTAATGTCGGATATTTCGTCATGGTTAGGAGCGGCTCTTGGAAAGTATAGCCGGGGAAACTGTTCGTTCAGATGTCTTTCACAATACTGTCGCCATCTGTGTAGAATTTTGTCGTCTTCCACAAGAAGCTGGCCTTGAGCATTGTTAATGAACTTTGGGGAACGAACCTCCTGAGTATTTCTTCTTCTCTGGGCGGCTATTTTGAAGATAGTTGCTCCCTTATTCAAGTTGTTTTGTAGTATGAATATGAAGTCCATTGTCTGAAATTAAAATTTCAGATTTCTTTATCTTATCGTTTTGTAATTCTACCTTATTGCCTAAATCTTTCTTTACTTTCTGGGGTTTATATTTTGGTTCTAATTTACCCCAATAGGCACCTGTGTAGTGTAATAAATGGTACTTTTGGATCTTGATCACAAATTAGATTTTTACAATCAGGAAAGGTTTGTAAAATTTCAAAGACTTTGTCTGGTATATCTTGGGGGTTACCCAATATTTTCATTACCAAGAATTTTGAATATACGTCAGCCACTACATTTGTAACTCTAGGTTTATGAACCATTTTAGGTGCATGTTCTCAATTAACGCATTCCACCGGTTCATTTTAGCATTTGGGTTTTTGGGTGAAACTGCGAACGTTAGTGGTCGGTGAGCTGTATGGATCTCCAAATTAGTTACTCCATATAAGTAATTTCTGAAGTTCTTTAAAGCAAAAACGATGGCATAGAGTTCATTCTCATTTGCCGTATAGTTTCTTTCTGTTTTCCCTAACGTTTTAGATATGAACTTTATGGGTTTACCGCCCTGTGATAAGACAGCGCCTATTGCATCGCCGGATGCGTCTGTAGTCAACACGAATTTCTTCGAGAAGTCGGGTTGGGTTAATTCAGTTTCTGCCACTAGATGACTTTTAAGTAATTCAAAGCCTTTGACTGCGTCCGAATCTAATTTAATGTTTGTTTTTTTTTTTAGCTTTGTATTAATTTCAATTAATTTTCATACTTACATGCTAGACAAAAACGCTAAAACTAGCTTAACTAACTTAACTATCTTACCCTAACTTACTGGCCCTATACGGGCGCTCTAAGCTAATCTTAATTCCTATCTATGTCTTTCGACTTAATCTACTACTTATTAATGTTTTATTTAAAGAACAAATTACGACTAAGAAAAATTTGCATTTTTTTTAAAAAAAAAAGAAAAAAAAGAAAACTTAGTAACATTACTTTTTTTTTCATCTTATATGTAAAACTTAAATGCCACCTTAAAATGAATCTTAACCTAACTTAACTACATGCATAATTAAATATGCAGTTTTTTGTAGTTTTTATGATTTTTTTTTTAGGCAAGTGCTGTTTTTTTTTTCTTTCCTATAAATAAACTCAAACTACCTAAACCTAGACACCTAAAAAGTATATAAGCCGGCCAAGGCAAAATTATGGCGGCCAACCTTGCCGTACTGGACCTACCCTGGATCAAAAGGGATCGACGAGGGAGCTCCCTCTATTAACCACCAGAATTGCTGGTGCTGCTTCAGCACATCTTTAGTATCGCGCCCCGATACCGATCTACTAAATCGGAGACATTCCTCAGTGCTATGTACGACGTCTCGGCTGTAGTTGAGCCGCCTGTCCACAGTTGTCTGGGCAACGTGAAAGATTAACTGCACCGCTGGATTATCCTGGATCAGCCCTGTCTGATCGAAATAGAGGAATGCTTCTGGGGGGGCATAGCCGTTAAGGCGCACCCTCTCATGGTACCTATATTTGGGGTAATAAGCCCCAAAAATCAGGTTATTCATCGAGGTCATTGTTATGATGAACCACACGGGACATCCATATACGATCATCGGTTGAATGAGGGCCGTGTAGCAGATTACCTTTACCCTTGCATTGAGTTGATTGCTATAAAGAAGTATCTTTGTAAGGGCGAAGGCAGCTCGGGCTCTGGCCAGAGCAGCATCTGCATGTTTGTTAAAATATAGATATATAGTCTAGCCAAAGTCCAAGGTATCTGACCACGTTTTGACACGCAAGTGGACGCCCGTGCTGTCGAATTATAGAGAACTTTCGGTAATTCTTTCTGATATCCCTAGAGGCCAGAGACAACGGCGTTCTGAATAGAATGGTTTCCGACTTCTCAAGGTTGATATTCAACTTCCAGTCGTCTCAATATCGCTGAATCTTATCGAAGTCACTCTGCAAAAGTGTTGCAATGACGTCGATCTTAGGTCCTGATCTGTATGCAATCAAACCGTCTGCGTAGGCTATTGCGTGCTGAAGAGATCCTATCAGATCAGCCGTGTAAATATTGAAAAGTATCAGTGAATTAACCGCACCCTGTTGCAGAACATTTTTAATTTCGATCGTCCCAGCAGAAGTCACATTGCCATTTTTCACAACGAACTTTCTACTGGTGAGCATATTAAGCAACATGTACAGCAGTCGTTTGCTTATAACCAACCTGCTCAAATTTTAAAAGATCCCTTCTAACCATACGGTATCGAAGGCTTTCTCCAAGTCAATCAGGCAGGCCCCTGTGCATTGGTTCTTGCTTTTGTTCCACTGGATATCCGACACCAGTTTAGACGCGGCATGTATTGTATCATGCACCGCCTTGAATCCGAATTGGTTATCCGAAACTATGTTATTGTCCTTAACCCACTTAATCAAGGCTCTATTGATCACTTTTTCGAATTCCTTGCTGATATTCGTAAGGGGACCTATCGACCGGAGATTTGCCGGATTGCAGGAGTCATTTCCCCTTTTGGGGATCGGCTGTACCACTGCTGTTTTCCAATGCTTCGGATAATGGGCATTATTCAGAGCATTATTGAACAGGGTGGCGTAAATTTCCACCGCTCCTAGAGGAAGATGTCGCAGCACAATGTTAGATATTCCATCGATTCCCACTGATTTCTTCTTTCTCAATGATTGGAAGATCGTTTGGAGTTCTACCTTCGATACGTACGGGGGGTGAACCCTTTCACTGCCGATGGCATTGTTTGCCAATGTTTTTTTTTTTTTTTTTTTATATAATTTGCCAAAGATGATATGAATACTCTTATACTACTTAGACACGGACGTTGTGACGAAGAGAGAGAGAACGAAAGATTTAGTGTAGTGGTTTGAAACTCAGGTGGTATTAAGTTTCTGTAAACTCCAAGGGTAGCGTCAAAATA
This sequence comes from Pocota personata, assembly GCA_963082735.1. Taxonomy (NCBI): domain Eukaryota; kingdom Metazoa; phylum Arthropoda; class Insecta; order Diptera; family Syrphidae; genus Pocota; species Pocota personata. The sequence continues at coordinate 28,627,926 of OY720432.1, forward strand.
ACTGGGGAGCTTGTTTGTTTTGCTTTTGTCGTTGCTCATGATTCACAGTATTTTTTTCCGTCCACCTGATGTCATCATTACGATCAAGTTTAATTTTCAGCCATATGACCACTCTACTGCCAGTGTTATGCCTTCGGTGTAGAGTTGCTGTCCCCTTCGGGTAGGGGACAGAATATACCCGAGGTAGGCATGCCTGTCGTAAGAGGCGACTAAAAATCCACAAAGCGGAGACGAAAACTTAGAAAAATTGGCAAACAAAAAAACAAATGACCCGATCCTCCTGGCAGGGGGTTTCTGAGTAGAAATAACTGTACTACCCAATAAAACTAATACGGTTACAAAATATGGTAATGAATAAAACAAACGATATAAATACCCCAGGTGGCAGACCAGGTAAACTGGAAAATCCACCCTCCTCGGAGGTCGGTCCCATGGATTCTGGGGGGGACCATTTATTGCTTCTCCAACAAAACACCAGAAGGAGTTCACTCACGCCGAGAACTCCACCAAAAGCAATAGCGCAAAAAAGCCTTTCAGCCAAAGATAGCGCTATAATTGTAAGTATTCCGAAGATACAAAAACAGAAATCTGGAACTGAAACCAGTAAAGTTGGAAGTGAACATAAAACTGATTCACAAGCGAAAACCCTACCACCTACATCGAATATCTCCGGGAAAAGTAGTCCGCCGGCTAACCAGGACTCAATGAAAATGAAATGCTTCGTAAAAGAGAACAACGAACTACGAGCTAAACTTAATGAAATGGAGCGACTCTTCCACGAGCTTAAAAAGGAAGTAGATGCTCTGCGAAAAGAAAACGAGGAGCTCAAGAACATTAATGTACCGAAAAATCCCGATACAACGCCAAACCGTCCAGCGACTGAATATTTTACGGACGAGGAAGAACTTGCCCATGAAACCAATCCGGCCTCCAAAAAAAGGCCTAGCAAAAAACGCAAGGCCGTTACTTCACCCGAAATTTCACAAAAGGAAGATAAGCCCGCCGTATCAAACAAGGCAAAAACCCAAGTGAAAAATCGCCCCCCACCCGCAATAAAAAGCGTAAAATTGTGGCTCTTCAGCTTTGATTATGTTGCGTTAGAATCTCGTATTTCTGATGTTTTGATCTAATCTTCGTCTTCATTATTTCCATTCTCATTTTGCATTTTTTACAATTACTATAATTTTTCTTTTTTTTTCTTTTTGTTCGAATTAAATTACTTTATTTATTTATTATGTTTCTTGAAATGTTTAAAGTTTATTTTTTATTTTCTTTTACTTTGAATTTTTAAAGGGTCACCCCGCCCACAAATGTTGTTTGTATTACTTTAACTAATTGAAGTGGCATTCAACTCTATTTTTTACTTGTAAAGGGTGGTTAAGTTTAAAGGGCCGATGTTGATTTTGAATAAAACACAAATTATTTAGCAAATTACTGTCATTTCTTTTTATTATGATAATATTGGTATGGTTCAATTATGTATGGAACAAAATATCGGCCAAATGGCCGCCGCGACCTCGGCACACCTTCATCCGATGGTCCAAATTTTCGATGACGCTGAGGCACATTTGAGGATCTATGCCGTTAATGTGCCGAATTATCTCATCCTTTAGCTCTTGAATTGTTGCTGGCTTATCGACGTACACCTTTTCTTTCAAATAACCCCAAAGAAAGAAGTCCAACGGTGTCAAATAACATGATCTTGGCGGCCAATTGACGTCGCCACCACGTGAGATAACACGGCCATTGAATTTGTCGCGCAAAAGAGCCATTGTTTCGTTAGCTGTGTGGCAAGTGGCACCATCCTGTTGAAACCACATATCGTCCACATCCATATCTTCCAATTCGGGCCATAAAAAGTTCGTTATCATCTCACGATAGCGAACACCATTCACAGTAACTGCCTGACCGGCCTTATTTTGGAAAAAATACGGCCCGATGATGCCGCCAGCCCATAAACCGCACCAAACAGTCACTCTTTGTGGGTGCATTGGTTTTTCGACAATCACTCTTGGATTATCATTCGCCCAAATGCGGCAATTCTGCTTATTGACGAATCCACTGAGGTGAAAATGTGCCTCATCACTGAAGATGATTTTCTTCGAAAATTGATCATCCACTGTCGCCATTTCTTGCCACCATTGTGACCATTGACGACGCTTGAAATGGTCAAGAGGCTTTAGTTCTTGAGTCAATTGCACCTTGTAAGCGCGTAAATGCAAGTCTTTATGCATAATGTTCATCAACGACGAGCGTGAGAGGTGCAATTGTTGGGCACGACGACGAGTTGAGGTGGACGGCTCTTCAGCCACACTATCGCGAACAGCAACAATATTTTCTGCAGTACGAGTTGTACGAGCATGCACTGGTGTTTTCACATCTCCTACAGACCCGGTTTGCACAAATTTTTGCACGATTTTTCCGATTGTACGCACATTTGGACGATTAAATTGACCGAAAGAATCACGAAATGCACGATATGCATTTTGATTTGAACGCCCATTTTCATAATGAGCCTGAATAACTTTAACGCGTTGCTCGATTGTGTATCTTTCCATGGTTCAAATTGAGTTAGTCTGAAATTGAGAAATGTGAAATGAAATGCAGAAAAAAACTTGACGTTTAGGTGTGGTTCACATTCAACATCGGCCCTTAAAATTTAACCACCCGTTATATAAATACAGAATGTCACCAACCTTTCTTATATTTTGTTGCTACTTGAACTGTTTTACATTGATTAAATTATTTGCTTGTTTAATGAATTTACATATAAGAAATAAATACATCATACATACATACATAAATGTCGTCGGGATAGCGGACTATGAAAAACTTCGTAATCTTCTCAAAAATACGCTGAGGACAAAACACAATATAACCTCGCGCCGAAACAACGAGTGGAAAATCAACGTAGATGACCCAGACTCCTACCGAGCACTGTCTCTAAAATGAAACACCGAGAAAATCCAATGGTATACTTACGAGAATAAGTACGAAAAACCACTGCGAGGGTTTGTTAGGGGACTTCACCCGTCGTGCGCAAAAGAAGACGTTATGGAAGACGTGAAAAGCCAAGGCTTGAAAATTATTGACGCCGTGAATATTATCAAGAAGGAAAAGCAACGTACGGAAGGAGACAAAGATAATGTCATCAAACGCGGTCTCCCACTTTTTATGCTTACCTTTGATAGGACCGAGAATGTGGACGAAATCTTCAAAATGAAACCATTCTAAACATCAAGGTAAAATTCGAGCCCATGCGTAAGGGCAAGAGATCGATACCTCAGTGTAAGCGATGCCAAGTCTTTAACCATACGCAGGCATACTGCCAGAAAGAACCACGGTGCGTAAAATGTGCCGGTACACATCTCTCGGAAGAGTGCAACATAACCAAGCAGGTCCCAGCGGTCTGCGCGAATTGCATGGGAAACCACCCAGCGAACTATCGAGGTTGCGATATCGCCAAGGAACTTAAAAAAAACGCGATACTCTAAAAAAAAAACCGCTACACCCGGAACCAAACTTAAAAGATCCTAAAATCGATAAACCTAAGACCGTTAAGCCAGTCAAAAAGACGAGACCAATAAAGGAAAATATAAAAATTGCACAAGAGAACGTCGCTGGTCCAAGTCCAACGGAAAAACTGCCACTGGCTGGAAGTACGAAATCGTACGCGCAAGTCGCATCAAAGTCAGCCACAACAGATCCGGTCTGCCAAATACTAACTGCGATATTGGAAAAACTTGAGGAGCAAACCAAGGTTAATCAAGTTATTTTCGACAAATTGAGCAAGCTCGAGTTCAAGCCTCGCAAGACAAACAACAAAACATGAATATGAAACAGCTGCTAAAGATACCAACGTTAAATGCAAACGGCATTCTGGCAAAAATAGACGAATTAGAAATCTTTTTACGGAAAAACAATATTGATATATGCTTGATATCGGAAACCCACTTAAGAAAAGGACCTGGACCCAGAATAAAAGGCTACAGTGATTATCACGCGCATCATCCTTCGGAAAATGCGAGAGGCGGTTCCTCTATGTACATTAAAGAATACTTTAAGCACTCCGAAAACATAAAAGTAGAACTGGATTCTATGCAAATAAGCTCAGTTTCCGTAAAAATAAATCATTTAGACTACCAGATCGTGGACGACCTCGTTCGCCTCTTTGACTCACTCGGGCCTAATTTTATCATCGGTGGTGACTTTAACGCGAAACACACTTTCTGGGGTTCAAGATGTAATTCAACGAAAGGCAGATTATTGTACAAAGCCAGTATGAAACGTGGTTTGGAATTTTTTTCGACGGGAAAGCCAATGTATTGGCCAACTGACAATAATAAATCCCTGACCTCGTCGACTTCTTTATCGCAAAAACCGCGCTAACTAAAAATCTAACGGAAGTAGAAGAATGTTATGATTTATGCTCAGACCACTCAGCAGTCACTCTGAAAATCGGTGGAAATCTAGCAAAAAAAGAAGGACCGCCTAAGTTAACTAGTAACAAAACAAACTGGGACGTTTTCAGAAAAGACTGCAAGGAAAATATTGCTCTAAATGTGCCGCTAAAGACACCACTTAAAATAGAAGACGAAATTGACAAGCTCGTGGAAGCCATTCAGTGCGCAGCATGGAAAAATACCCATTTTCGAATAACAGCAACACGGAACAGCAAAGTTAAATACCAGTCTGATATCGAAGACCTCATACGAGAAAAGAGAAGAGCGCTCAAGAGATGGCAAGAATCCCGCTCGCCACCGCACAAAACTTATCTTAACCACCTTTGCAACAAGCTAAAAAATGTGCTGCAGGACTTAAGAAATCGCGAGACTTCTAAATTACCTCGAGAGCTTGACCGCTGATAAGTATTCAAACTACTCTCTATGGAAAGCCTTGAAGTCCATAAGGAAACCCGTAATGCACTCGCCACCAATAAAGAAAGCTAACGGCGAATGGGCAAAAGGAGAGAAAGAGAAAGCGGAATTATTTGCCGAACATTTAGAGGAAACGTTCAAGTCATTCGATGGACAACCATTGATCGAAGATCCGAATGCAAATACGGCACCCGACAACTTTAAATTAAAAACTGTATCCCTGTCCGAACTTCGAATGACAATAAGAAAACTGAAAAATAACAAGGCTGCAGAATATGATTTAATCACTGGCGAAGTTTTGAAGGAGCTACCGAAAAAAGCTTTAGTTAAGTTACTCTACATTATAAATGCTTCATTGAGACTTCTATATGTTCCAAGGCAATGGAAAGTCGCCGAAGTAATAATGGTTCCGAAACCGGGGAAATGTGCAAACTACAAGAAATCATATAGACCCATTTCGCTTCTGCCGATAATATCTAAAGTCTTTGAGAAACTTCTGCTAAAAAGATTGCAGTAATTGAAGAAAGGCGATTGATCCCGGATCATCAATTCGGGTTTCGGGTTAAACATTCCACAATCGATCTGGTGTATCGAATAACATGAATTTGAAAAAGCTCTAGAAGGGAAAAAGAAAGCGTTCGACAAGGTATGGCACGAAGGCCTGAGATATAAGCTAAGGGTAATCTTACCAGATAAATTCTACAGAATATTGGAATCTTACCTTAATAACAGACTCTTTCGTGTTAAACATGGGGCAGAATATTCGAAATTCAACGAAATCCATGCCGGTGTTCCGCAAGGAAGCGTTCTCGGCCCAATCCTGTTCCTCCTCTACACAAGAGATATACCACAAGATGAGTCAGTCGAATCATCAACTGGAAAACTCCAACGAGCTTTAAACAAAGTATGCGAGTGGACAAAGACCTGGAGAATCGTGCTTAACGAGACCATGTCAACGCATGCCAATTTTACGTACAAAAAGATAAACAACTTACCTATTTCCATTAACTCGGTACAAATACCGTACGCAAACGAGGCAAAATATCTAGAATGACACTAGACGCAAAACTTAAGTGGAAGCCACATGTTAAAAAGAAGCGCGACGAGCTCGAAATCAGACTTAGAGAAATGTACTGGCTACTCGGGAGATTCTCGAAGTTAAGCGTATACAACAAACTGCTTCTGTACAAGCAAGTGCTAAAACCATCTTGGACATACGGTATACAACTTTGGGGTTGTACCAAGCCAAGCAATATGACTGTTCTGCAAACATTCCAAAACAAAACACTAAGAGCAATTGTGAATGCTCCATAGTATATAAGGAATAGTGATATTCACAGAGATCAAGGAATTGCTACCGTGAGGGATGAAGTAACAAACTTTGCTCACAAACTTCGTACTCGCCTTCATGATCATTGCAATAATGAAATAATCCGTACTCTGGACGTGACAAACCACGAGCGCCGATTACAAAGAACAAGACCGTACGATCTGGCGCAGTAAGGGAAAACCGCATGTAATGACGGTATTAGTGGTGCATTCGCTGGAAAGCTGCCTACCTAACGCGATTAACACTACAGAAGCGTAAACTACTTGTTAAGGTAACTTAGTCGTAGTCACCACAAAACGAAAAAATGAGAGGAACGAGTTTCCTACTACTATGAACACGAGTGGCCGGTTCTCATAGTGCCTCTCTGGGGGGTGAGGTTTAGCCCGTAGGCATATACTGGCCGACGCTTATGAATCATCAGGTCAGATATATGAATCGGGCATAACCAATGGTACGGGCCATTGGTATCTTTTGAAGATTCCTGCACCTCCAGGCGCAACAAAAAAAAATGTATTTCATGCGAAATAAATAGATGAATCTTGACATCAGGATTTGAATCTTGAACCAACAGCGTGACAAGCGATGATGTTACCACTACACCACGGCCACCCTTGCCAATGTTTGTTTTTTTTGCCATTTTTTCTGCCATGTGGGTAGACACTTGCCCATTTTCACTTTGTAGATATTTGGTTAAAGGTTTGGCAATGTTTGCATAATTTCTTATAAATTTGCGGTAGTAGCCGATCATTCCTAAGAAACTTCTGAGTTGATGTAAAGTCGTAGGCTCAGGATATTCCTTGATCGTTACCACTTTATCTGGGTTCATTTTGATGACGTTGTGTCCTACAACATTGTCGAAAATCAACTTTTTCTTGATGCAAAATATATTTCTCAATAGAGATTTTCATGTTTGCATCCCTAAGTACTTGAATTATTTTATTCAAGTGTTCTGTGTTTCTCCAAACTGTGAAAATATGCAAGAAATCTAGTTTCAAGATCAATTGTGGAAGAACTTTGCTTTTCCAAGATTGGATAATATGACATTCGTGTCGGGTATAGGGTATTTATCCGATACAGTATTGAGCTTTTCAATGACTGACCTATTTTTTGGCTACCGTCCTCCTTAAGTCCTGTTTTGGGCACGACCCATACTGGGGAGTTGTAAGGAGATTTTGATGGTCTAATAATGCCATCATTTAAAAGATTCTCTATGTCTTTTTTTTCACAAAGTTATAAGCAGAGAGTGGGTAGGGATATTGTTTACTCCAAACAGGTTTCTCGTTATTAGTACGGATTAGTCCTGAAGGGTAAAGTCGTATCAATCGCACCATGAATACTTTCAATTTTATTCATCATTGATTCGGTGAGTGAATCAATGTTTTCTTCTTTAATATTATTCTTTATTATATTCCTTTTTATTGCCATAGCTAAGGATACCTGTTTGGAAGTCGAGTTGAGCGTTTACTTTATTTCGTAAATGTGTCCCTATTAAAGCTTAATACTCCAAGTTGGGTATGTCATAAAATCTAGTACGTGGTTTAATATTAGCATCTCGTGGTATGAATGAACGATTATTTCACCATTTACCGTGCATGCTCGTTTTATATGTCTAACATGATCTCATCATTAAAAATATCTGGTTTACAGTAGTTACTGCTCGCACCGGTGTCGATGATAATTTGTATTCTTTTGTTCCCTAGTGTTCTTCGTAAGTAGGGCAGACCCTCTCTTCTCCTAAAAAATGTTCTCCACCTTCGTTTAAATTATTAATCCTTTCGTTCTTCGCGGGAGGAGGTTAAATAGAGTTTTGCGCGCTCGATTCTCTTTCTCGCTTAAAGATCGGACGTATATTTTTAATATATGCACATATTGTATTGAAATTTTTGTCAGCGTGGATTGTTTCCATGCTGGTTGTTATTAGAAAAGTTATTATTATACTGATTATTGCCACGGAGTGGATTGTTGTTGTTGGTTTGTTGGTGTGTGTGTTTGAGCTGACTGCAGATTTGCAGAACTATCTTGTGTTGTTAGACTCGAGCTCCTGTGCTTTTGCTTTTGGAAAGTCTTGAGGATTTAAGGAGAATAAAGTATTAGATAGCTGGCCATTTACACCAGTAATAAAAACTCACAAAGCGTTTCGTCGGTGTATAGTATTAAGTTCTAGTGCGACGGGTGAATTGGACTAACGTGTCATAATTGTTTTATTGGTCAAAAGTGTTAATTTCTGATTAACAGTGTTATGATAGTCTATTAAAGACATTGATCCTTGTCTAAGAATACTCAGTTTCTGTTTTATTACATGAACGAAGACTGCTTGTTGGGTTAAGCCTGTACCTGCACCGAGAGTCATTTCGAATTTATTCTCAGATTCTGAGTCTAGTTCTATTGGATTTAATTTATAATCTATTTGAAATGGGTTAGGGTCTCTATTCTTTAATTTTATTTCTAATCCTATCCATAAAAATCACTTGTTTTCACTTTTACATATAATATTTTTTTAAGGATAATGCTTAAAAATAATTTCTTACTCGTACTATACATTTTTTCTCCGTGTTGAAATCTGGATACGTTATTTGTTTTCAAAGCTGATTCCTACTGCTTTTACTCCTTCAAATAGTGCTGCTTTATCCTATCTTGTAGGATACTTTGGCTTGTTAATATTTGACGGATGAACTGAGTCTAATGTTTATTTTTTATTGTCAACTTTACTTTAAACCTGACATCCCGGTGAGCTCCAATTAAAAAGTTTAGTTCGTTTGATTATGAAAAAAAAACTTTTATTTCTTAAAATACTAAATACAACGTTTTTCAGTACACTTGATTCAATATAGAGAGTTGAATCAATCAAGATGGTTGTATAAATATTTATTTACGGCTATTCAGTGCTCATATATGCTCTGTTGGACTGAACTTATGATTGCTTCTGCTCCTTCTGCGAGATGGTGTCTAAGTTGTTGGCGCGCTTCGAGATGCCGAGCTCTCGGTATTGGACCTCGGATTTGAACGAATGCAGTACGAAGATGGTCGCGTACAATTCTAATATCGGTCCACTCTTGTATCGGATTCCTAAGCCATAACTTCTACTAAAGCACCAACTAATGGTCTAGTGGTCAATCTGCGGTTGCGACTCATCTTGTGGCACGTCTCATACTCGAACAGTATGCCTCCAATGACAAGTCGATGACATTGCAGAAGTGAATCCTAATCAGGCAACGGCGATCCTTTTGCCGCGGTGTCAGTAGTGGATGTAATGCTTATGTATTTGCTGTTTCATCTAAATAAGGTACATAGTAGAGTTGCGAATTTCTACGAAATTTGACGAGAATTCCTGTGGATGTGACAAAATTTCGTAGAAATTCGATTTTCGGTTAAGTACGATATATCATACATACATATATTGTATTGTTTAAAAAACTTGGGGGTACTTATACCGTGCATCCTGATCTGAGCTTAACCTTTTTTGAAGATAATGCTGCACAACTTTTATAATAATGTCAAACTACAGTACTATTTATGCCTTAATTGATGAACCTATTTTAAATTATATTTTCAACAGGTCCTCCAACAAGCTGGTAACATTGAAAGACTGGGACGATTTCTATGGTCATTACCACAATGTGATAAATTGCAACTGAACGAGTCTGTGCTAAAAGCAAAGGCTGTCGTTGCATTCCATCGAGGACAATACAAGGAACTTTATAGACTATTAGAACATCATCAGTTCTCACCGCATAATCATGCTAAATTGCAAGCGTTATGGTTGAAAGGTAAATATTTAAGAACATTTAAAAAACACCTGTGCTACGAGTATACTTGTTTTTATTTTCCTGCTCTTTATTCTACATAGCGCATTATGTTGAAGCCGAAAAACTGCGCGGAAGACCTCTAGGTGCTGTTGGTAAATATCGTGTCCGTCGTAAATTTCCACTGCCACGCACAATTTGGGATGGTGAAGAGACGAGCTATTGCTTTAAGGTGAGTTCTATACAAAAAAAAAAAAAAAAAAACAATTGGAAGGGAAAATACATTGGAAAATACAACTCTGCTCCTGGTGGTAAAGGACATGAAAACCTATGAAAGTTTATCTATGGATTACTATATATTACTTTGAATTCTGGGTAAAGTGCAGGTTCTATAGTAAGGGATGATATTGTAAATTGTAGCACACCACTCTTAGTAGAAATACGGGATAATTTACACACATGACTTGCACTTAGCAAATAAATAAAAAGGTTTCCTAAAAATTTGTATTGCAAAGTATAATTCAAGGAATCTTGAAATGGATTGTAAGTTGTCTACATGGAACTTTTTTAAATAATTTGTGGAGGAAACTGCCATGAAAATGGGCAACATTTCTTAAATGATTTGAACAAATTTATCAAATGAACAAGTATTGAGTTAGAAACGTATAAATTGAATTTGAGAATTTAAACTTAGATAAAATTCATTGCATATCAAAAACCAAGAAAATTGCCCAAATTGCCGATGTCGTATATTACAAGCAACATGCGAGCCGACTCTGTACACAGACGAGGTAATAGTTGTGACCATAATGACAATTGCGCTCTCGGCAGTTAAGCTATCAGTGAACTGCTTTTTTTTATAGTAATTGTGTGTTTTAAATTAGGCCTTACTGTTAGTTTTATTTTTTTACAATTACGAATTTACAAATTTCATACAAAAAATCCCCAAAAGAACCAAATGCAAATCTATCTGTCAGATATCCTGGTATCGTTTCAATCCAAACTTAGTACGAAACGTCATCGCAGGTGTAATGACGTTTCATGTCATGTCTTCCGCGGAATTCCTATATACGATTACCATCTCAGCTGGCGTGCGGCGTTTCAACCACAATTAATTCACGATTAATGATCTCTCAGTTTTTGACTGAGGATTTATATTCTTTTTGTGGATTTTTTTTTTTTTTATTTTGTACACCTATTCTCGGGTCATTTCGTCACATATTCTCCGCGCAGTCTTTCAGAAAGTGACATATGTATACATACATACTCGTATGTATATAAGTTTATAAGTTACTAGTGACGAGTATTAAGCCTAAGCTCGCCGTTCGTTTGATTTCAATTCAGTTTCCGGTTCCATCATTTTCAGTGTTTTTTGGTGGCATGTGTTTTGGTGATTGCTCTCTCATTGTTTAGTTTTTTTCTTTATCATCATGATGTCATGTGCAGTTTATAGTTGCATCAAGGCTTGTTAATCACGTGATCGTTATTTTATTTTCCGTTTTTAATTGAAGACACTGTAACTGTGGTGTGTTAATGACATGCAATAAATATTTTCCAGTTGGGAGTGAGAATTTAAATATACATAGGAATTCGGAAATTTGATACTAAGAATATGAATTTAATAATAACTTGATATATGTATTTGTATCTATTTTTTGGTGTATGTATCTTTTACTAAAGAAATTTGTTTGGATTTATTTTTGTGTACAGGAAAAATCAAGATCAGTTCTACGAGACTGGTATGCGCATAATCCATATCCATCGCCGCGGGAGAAACGCGAACTGGCAGAGGCTACTGGACTGACAACGACACAGGTGAGTTTGTTTCTTGAGAAAGAATCTGACATGTTCTTCGAGTGAGTGTGAAATAGAAATAAGTCAAATCAATGACTAATGTTCGCAGGGGGATGTAAATTAGAATTTTAGGTTTTGAGAATTGAAAAAAAAAAAAGTAATGCCATATTATAATTAGAAAAATGCACTTGGGATCGGTTGGGAAGTAGAGAATGGCGTATTCAATTATAGATTTCAATTATAAATTTCGATAGTCAATGGCTACCGGTAACAGTTCAATGATACATCTACGCGAATGAAATGTCAAGTGCGAGGTAGAATTGCAATCGACATTTTTTCAAACCACATCCGCTATTCCGCAATGAAGCGAAGATCCTTTCATTCTCAGCAAGATGACTGGCAACTTGTGAGATTCTGTCCAAAGAACACTTTTTCGTTGCTGATAAGGTTACTCGTATATGGGAGACTTATATGTATGTAGACTCTGTTTACTGCTGAATTGTTTTATTTTGGGCCAATTATTATTTACCCTCTTTCGTTCTTCAAAACCTAGGAGCGCATTTTACATACATATATACTGCAGGCTAAAAGTTTATAGCGGGCGTTTTGTTTACAAATGTGGGAAAAACCGCTTTTCTGGTTTATTGAGAAGTGTTTAGGTTTTTTATAATTATTATAATAAATTTTATGACTTTTGGTTGTTGATTCAGCACATCAAATTTGTCGACCTGGATTGTTAAGCCACACTTTGAAGTTATAAGAATTTATTTGAGCTTATTCACGTCGTGAGTGAACAACTCGTTAAAAATGAGAAAAGCCGCGGAAAACACAATCGAGAAAAGATCTGCACTCATCACCCTTCTTAAAGAAGGTAAATCCCAGTGAGAAGTTGCTTCGGAGTTGAAGGTATCAAGGTGTTGCGTTTAACGTGCCATTGAACGACACGCTCAATTCGGAAGTCTTGAGGATAAACTACGATGAGGACGGCCTAGAGCTACAAGTAAACATGAGGATCAGCTAATAATCACAACAAGCAAACGAAGTAGATGAAAAACAGCACCCGAAATACGCGCCGTGATAAATGAACCATGGAATAAACCGTTGTCCTTAACAACGGTCAAACGAAGATTAAGACATGCGGGACTATTTCGGCGAGTTGCCAAAAAGCATAAAGACTGGACGTAAGAAGATTTCAACAGTTTTATGGAGCTATGAATCCAGGTTTTTGACTCTAAACACACGCCAAGGCTTTGTGAAGACTACCTGAAACAGAGAGAATGAAGATATCTTACAAATCATGATAATACCGCCACAATCGCCAGATTTAAATCCTACAGAGCTGTTGTGGGAAGAACTGGATAGAAGGGTCCGGGATCAATGCCCATCATCAGAATCTGCATTGTGAAATGTACTATTGGATTGCTGGAGCAATGTACCACAGGCAACAATTCAAAAACTGATAGCTAGAATACCAAGAATTGTAAACAAAAGTAATTGAATGTAAAGGTTTTTCGAGGACAAATCGCTTTAAGTCATTTTTTCTTCTTTGTAATAAATTCCTCTATTTTAATAACAAAATGAAAACATTTTTCTTCTTATTTTGGTTTCATATATTGTATGTTTTACATGATTATTATTCTTCTAAAGAGTTTTCTTCGATGTTAAATTTTATTTTGAGAAGGGGAGGCGGTGTTACTTTTGAAAGGATAATAAAGCATAAAGTACTGCATTTGGTTACCATCAAATTTTGGACTTGGAATGTACTCTCTTAATGGATGTTCAGTAACAATATTTTCTGTTTACTTTCCTGGCGCACTTGTAAGCAAGAAAATGTGTAGAATTATCAAGTGACTTGCGGAAACTTGTTAACTTTAATGAATCTTGTTTGATAATCGGAGATCTTAATTGCAAGCACAGGAACTGGGGTACGCAGAAACAGAAATATAGAAACATCATATATGAATTCAAAAGTGTTAATCTGATTAGGTAGAAAAGTGTTTTAGATTCAATATTTCGAGCAAATCGTGAATCACTTCTCGAGAGAGTAACTGTGTCTCAAATAGATGAACGTGTTAGTTTTCTCAATGTATTTTAGAAAGCGTGGATCCAAATTCCTACAATAACATCAAATTATATCCAGACAAACAGGCTGCCACCGAATATTCTTTAACAAATCAAGTTGGGAAATAGTTACAGTATAATTAGTAGACTAGGACTCGTGTGAACAAAGGTAGTAAGCCTACTGGGATAAAATTAAGGTGATAAAAAAAAAACATTTGGTTATCCCTGCTTTAAAAATGCTAAATTCGCTATACTTTCTAGTCCCAAAAGCCTAATACCTTCGGTAGTTATTTTTTTTGAATTATTCTATAGCCAGCAACATTGTACCGCCAGTACATAAACTGCTGTTAATCAATCAATGAATTTGATTAATTTACTTCCTGCAAATCAGGATAATAACATTGTTATAAATAATGAACAAATAAAAAAATATTTGATCTTCATTGAGATCTTTTAAATTCACTTGTACTTGAAGCATCTTCCTAGAATATGCCTAAAGTTCTTGCAAGTGCTGGTTAAAGTTGTTTCAAACTTAGCTACTTCCCCAGAGCATGGAAATCAGCAAACATCATGCAACATGTCTTGTAACTACAGACCTATTAGCTTATTTAGGTCATCAAGTAAATGTTTTGAAAGAATTATTAACACTAGGTTTACGGACATTTCTTACATACCTATCTCTACGAACAAGCGTCAATTTGATGCTTGAATGAATACATATATTTAAAGAAAAAAACAAAATCAATATCTCAACACTTTTGAAGAAAGCGTTCCGTAAATCTAGTGTTAAAGAAAAGCTACTACTGCGCAATGAAAAAAAAAAAAATCTTTCTCAGGAATAATTCTGATTTAGACCCTATGATAATACTGTTATACAAATTCACCGCATTATAAAACATATGAAAAAACTTGAATTTAGGTAAAAGTACAGGTATGGTTTTTCTTGACGTTGATAAAGCGTTCGATACTGTGTGGCACGAGGGACTATTGCACAAACTTTTCATTTTAAATTTCCCAATTTACCTAATTAAAATTGTACAGTTGTTTACCATGGAACGCACATTGAAGGTGCCCATAAATAGCTGGGTTTACAACAATTTTTCTGTGTATGTCGGTTTACCCAAGGATCTATTTTGAGATCCATTCTTTGTATTATCTATACATTGAGCTTCCAGCGTCTGATAAACTGTCAATCCGCTATATTTACGGATGATACACGCATCTTTTCATCCACATTGAAACTTTCGGTCTTCATAGCAGTGAAATTATAAACAGAATCAGCATAACAATTAAGACGCTACCAATTCATAAACCGCAAATCGAATTTAAGGAATGGAAATAAATTACTTATTTATAAAACAACTTTAGGAGCAATTTTGCTTTATGGGTAACCTTTTTGGGGGCAAGTAAGCAAAATTAACTTTTGAAAATGATCCTTGGCAAATTTTAAAAAGTATATCCTAGAATCATGAAATTATTTGATCAGTATAAATTGTCGGATAGTATATCCGGCAATAGCTTGATTCCAAATCTTGCTGTTTAATGGATATCTATGTATCTATTTATTCAATTTATTTATTTAGTTTTTTATTAATTTATATATCATATTATCATTGATATATTGTTTTATTTATTTATATATTTATCCATTTGCTTATTTATTTATTTCCTTATTTATTTATTTATGTGTTTGTTTCCTAATTTATTTAAATATATTTTACTTATTTATTTATTAATTACTTAATTATTTGTATATGTATTTACTTATTCATATATTTGCTTATTTAGTTGTTTATTCAATTATTTATTTATTTATTTTATTTTATGTTATAAGTATTCATTCACTTGTTTACTTGTGCACGCCTTTATATGTATATTTCTTTATTTTTTTCACATTTAATGTTTTGCCCATGACAGATCTCCACAAGTTAGTAAGTACGAAGTAATTGACGAACAATTCACCATAAAGTGTACACCCTAGTTACCTTCTTATTTACAGGGGTCACGGAGAAGGTAGATTGGCTATATGCAACTCCTTTCATCAAGGCAACACAAAAAGTTCTAATAAAATGGTCCGCTCTTTACTTTCTCCAATAAAAAACAAGAATGTACTTAGGGTGGATCAAATTTGTAATGTATCGAAATATTGAGGTCTCACCGTCCAGAAAATACTCCCTGTCAAAATTCACGCACTTCAGTTAACATTTAAAGGTCGCGCAAGAAGTGCAAAGTCGAGAGAAATCCTAGAAGTAGTGGCCTAGATATCTACGTGCAAGATCGTGATTCCGCAAGTACGCAACATAAGCGTTTTGATGTATACTTTTGTCCTTAACCAAAACCTTTCTACCACCTTTAGTTTTTTAGTTATCGATTTTTGTATGAATATGTCTTGAAATCTTTCAAATTCTATACATCCATAATTTCTCTTAAATAAATATAACGTCTCACGCAATATTCAATAAAATCAATGTAGGTAATTTAAAAATTGTAGGTAACTTTTAAATATAGGTTCAGTTCAAAACTGCCCGTTTGAAAAACGTTCCAACTTGTGTTTAACAGGAACCTGGATAAAATTTCAAAAATTCAACAAAATAAATCCAAAGCAAGTTCATACAAAATATACATACATATGTATGTACTTTCATTTAATTTTTTTTTTTTTTTTTCATTTTTGATGCATTTTTATTTTTCAATTCATTATACCTTACGTGCTAGACAAAAAAAATGCTTAAACCTAGCTTAACTACGTTATTCTATTCTAACTTACTGGCCCTATGCGGGCGTTCTAGGCTAAACCTAATACTTAAAACTATGTCTTTCGATGTAACTTACTTTAGTTCTTTATTTATTTTATTATTTTTTTTATTGTTTATTACTAAGAAAAAATTTTAATTAAGTGAAAAAACTTAGTAAACGAACTTATTTTGATTGTTCTTATATATAAAACTTACAAAGCTACCTTAAAATAAATCTTAAGCTACCTTTTTCTACCTTAACCTATCTTATTCTACCTTACGTAATTCTCTACGTACTATTTTTTTTTTTTTTTTTTTATTATTATCTACAATCTACCGAAACCTAAACTATGTAAGTCGGCCATGGGCAATGTACAGCCAACCTTGAACATTAAACAGGCTACCCTGGATTATCAGGAAACAAAGAAGGAGTTTCCCCTCTTTCAGCTAGCCACCAGATACTGACGCTGTACGTCCTCAATATCGCGACTTGATACCGCCCTACTGAACCGGAGACGCTCCACACTGCTGTGTGCAACGTCTCTGTCGTAGTTGAGTCGCCTATGCACAGCTTTCCGAGCAATATGGATGATTAGCGGCACCGCCAATCTGTCCTGGATCAGACCTTTCTCATCAAAATAGAGGAACGCCTCCGGGGGGACAAAGCCGTTAAGGCGCACTCTCTCGTGATACTCGTAATTGGGGTAACAAGCCCCAGAGATCAGGTTGTTCGTCGAACTCATTGCTCTTGCAATGTGACTTCGAATCAGCTTGATAACGAAATTATCCACTCTTATTAGGTTAGCCCTGTTGTGTAGGACCTCATTGGGATAGAATTTTATGTACTGGGACTCTGGTGTTTTGTACAAATGAAGGCAGGCCCGAAGGCAAGCCCTCTCAAACACCCGAATCTTTTCCAACAAGCTTGCTCCCACGTTGAACCACACGGGACATCCAAATACGAGCATGGGCAGAATGAGGGCCATGTAGCAGATTACCTTTACCCTTGCATCGAGTTGCTTGCTTGCATCGAGTCTCTTTGTAAGGGCAAAAGCACCTTTGGCTGTGGCCAGAGCAGCATCTATATGTTTGTTAAAATATAGATATTGGTCTAACCAGAGCCCCAGGTATCTGACTACACTTCGACACGCAAGTGGCTGTCCGTGCGGTCCCACGATTGAAAACTTTCGCCAATTCTTTCTGGTATCCCTAGAGGCCCCAGACAACGGCGTCCTAAAAAGATTGTTTTCCGATTTCTGGAAGTTGATCTTCAACTTCCAGTCATCGCAATATCGCTGAATCTTGTCGAAGTTACGTTGCAAGAGAAATGCAATGACCTCGATGTTTGGTCCTGATCTGTACACAATCAAGTCGTCTGCGTACGCTATGGCATGGTGAAGGGAACCTATGAGATCGCTTGTATAAATGTTGAAAAGGATCGGTGAATTAACCGCACCTTGTTGTAGACCGCTTTTAATTAGGAATGTTCCAGCAGAAGTCACATTGCCATTTTTGACAATGAACTGTCTACTGGTGAGCATGTTATAAAGTATGTACAGCAGTGGTTTGCTTATGCCCAGTCTGCTTAACTTGTAGAAGAGTCCCTCTAATCATACGGTGTCGAAGGCCTTCTCCAAGTCAATCAGGCAGGCACCCGTGCATTGGTTCTTGCTTTTGTGCCATTGAATATCCGATACCAGTTTAGACGCGGCATGTATTGTATCATGCCCCGCCTTAAAAGCGAATTGATTATCCGGAATTATATTATTGTTCTCAGTCCACTTCAGCAGGGCTCTAATGATTACTTTTTCGAATACCTTGCTTGCTGATGTTCGGAAGGAGACTTATCGACCGGAGATTTGCCGGATTGGAGGTGTCCTTACCCCTTTTGGGGATGGGTTGTATCACATCTATTTTCTAATGCGCTGGATAATGTGCATTATTCAGCGCATTGTTAAATAAAGTGGTGTAAATGTCCACCGCTTCTAGAGGGAGATGTCGAAGCACAATATTCGATATTCCGTCGATTCCCACAGATTTCTTCCTCCTCAATGAGTCGAAGATCGCTTGGAGGTCTACCTTCGATATGTACGGGAGATGTACACTTTTATATACTTTCATTTCATTGAAGCGTGCATGTCCAAATTACTATTCTAGTTTTTAGTTAATTATAAGCAAACTTGAAGATTCTTGTGCGACCTCTAAATATTTGTTCTGGATAATAAAACCAAATTAAGTGGTGTGACCGAAAGAAATTTGAAAATCATAATTTGACAGCCTTACGGTCAATACCTATACATATACATACATATATTAGTTCTCGACCAGTCTTGTTATTAAGAAAATTAAATGTAATGGGCGTCTCAACTCTATCTGTCTGTTTATATGTCTTTTTATTTGCGTGTCTGTATGTACGTTCGACTGCAGCCTTAATGGCTGGGCAAATATCCTTCAAACTTCATGTTTGGGATTTGTTCGGCCACAATTCGAGCAAAATCAAAATGTTCATCTAAATTCAATGTAACCCCAAGATACGGATCGATTTTCTCGAAAATTTCTCTAACGATTTCGTTAAAATTTCACATTTATGTAAGAAGTTGAATGATATACGAGTATGTATTTTATCAGATCCCGTACCAAATTTTTGGCAAAAAATTTATCTACTTAGCGGTATTTTACTTATGAGCGTATTTTTAAAAAAATTGTTTTTGAAAATTGTAATTAAATTTTAATTTTCCAACGATTTTGCTAAGATTATAAATATGAGAGATCTGCGAAATGACCCATTCGTCTAGTGAAATTACTCCTGCTAAATAAACTTGACATCATGTAGCTAATTGAAATTAAAGCAGATGAGTACCAGTCACCTCAAAGCGTAGCACTGACTTACTTTATTAGGACAACTCTCTAAAAATGTTAAACCATATTGTTGACGAAGCTATACCCCCGAAATCAGGATGACAGATGCGTACGCTATGCGCTACTCAATTGCCGAATTCGTATTGCACTCTACAGTAACGATCAAAGCAGTCGAATAATCTAAGCGGAGGGCTTCACGGCGTTTCTGTAGAGCTCTATAAGACTTTCTACCAACATCTTGGACCCTCTGTATTCAGTCGGGATACCCAGACGTTTCCTAATAAGTGAAGAAAATGATTGTGAAGGTTATAAAGAAACACAACAGTGTGGCTACTTTCCTCAATCGCCAAGATCATAGATTGGTAAAGCATTCTTGAAAATAAACCAGTCGTTTTTCATTTTGGGGCCTCCTTTATAGCCTTTATATATCATTAGTATCATTCAGGTGCCAGGTATCAGTTTGATATTCTAGGATCGTATTCAGCATTAGCGTAAGGCGAAGATAAGATCGATTGTCCAAGACTTTCCGAACCTATAGCTACACTGATAGTTCGTCAGCAAAAGATTTCGGGAGTTTATAACATTAAACCACATATATGTAATATTTTACAAAGTTGTTTCCGTGTCTGTCTTTACCGGCTTTGGATTATCCTTCAGTCTTCCCTCTTTATCACATGTTAATAATTTTTATTTTTCCTTCGCTTGAGGGCGTGCTTTTCGGTATTCAATTTGCTGTAACTTTTTATACCCTATCCCACTGACTATAGTAATTTTGATACTTAGTTTGTAATATAAAGAAATAATAACGATAGACCCCCAAAAGTTTTTTGTTTGCAGTCCCTGCATCGCCTGATTTAAATATTTCTGCTTATAATCCACTATCTTCTACAGTTTTACTGGTTTAAATTTTACTATTGTATTGCTATTGTATAGCAGGCTAATTTCACTTTGGGGTAAATGAGAGATGTAAAATATTTCAGCACATCAGTCTCCTTACATTAATTGCAGTATGTGCTGCAAAGGGAATAGCACTTTGAGTATCCGCTCTGTTTATTATTATTCTTCTCACTCAATTTCGACACTCGTGTTTACTTTGTTATACATTATTCAGTTTTGTTTTAGAATGTATCTTATAGTTTGTAGATAATTGCTATTATTAATTTCAGGTTTCTAATTGGTTTAAAAACCGACGACAGCGAGACCGTGCGGCCGAGCACAAAGAGTGAGTTATTTTTTCTCTATTTGATTTAATTATTTTTAAAAATATTCATTGGTAATTTAGTGAATTCTCCGTTTACTATATTTGCCAACACACATGGTTTTCGATATATGTACACGTATATATATATTTTAAATCATTTCCAACAAAACAAAAACATTCGAAAATAATGACGAAATTCAAATGAAACAAAGAATCGAAAAAACAGATACGCATGCAGAATACTGTATCGATGTCAAGGTTTCTTGTATCTCCCACATGGATAGATACAAATACTTTTTGGCAAAAATTACATATTATTTATAAGCAATATTTAGAACAGATACAAATCATTTGGAATGAAATATATTGAACAAAAAGTGTTGACAACAAATTCATTTACATTCTACACAACGACGACCTCTCTCATTTCGACGCACATCCTTGTCCAATGACCGCTAAATAAATAATAATTTTTAGTGAAACATACCTATATAAATACATATTTGATTTCCCAGTCATTTTGAATGCTGTCTGGCCTGATCTTTCGTTCTGTTACACATTATTCCCATCTGTATCTTGAATAAACATTATTAAGATATCGGCCACTGATAAGTGCGGTTAATTTTGGTACAGAAGGATGCAGACAAAAACACATTTTGCAGGCGAACAAAAATTCCCGAAAAAAAAAAAAAAACCAAAGTCAATATGATGATGACGGTGTAGTTAAAAACTGAAGAGGATACAGATGACTGACTGCTGCAGTGAGCATACATCCTGGCTGAATGAATGACTTTAGAAGAGTCTTTATGAATCCTTTTTTTTTACTGCTAACAAGGAATTCACTGTTTGTTTTTTAATATTTTTACTTGCACCTATAGGGCAAGTGTTGGTTTCCTGAAAATGTTCGATCTCGGGTATTAATCAGACTTCACATTACTATTATAGAGAAACTCAATAAAATGAGTGCCGCAATTCTGTCACGACTGTAGCCTAAATGGTTGGACGGACAGAAAATAAGGGCCAGATTTCAAATTTGAAAAATATTCTTCTCCTGCACCACAACCATCTATGGAAAGTACAGAGTTTCAGTTAAAAGTAGGTATTATTACAGAGCACGATTAGCCTCTTCTTAAGCGATATCTGCATCGTCTCTCCATTTGAAGAAATTTGGAAGGATTTTTTTCCGACAACCTTGAGCAGTTGGCGAATACTAATGTCAGATGCCGCTAACAGTTCTAACTGGTTTTTGGGGTAGGTCTGAAGAATTTTAAGATCATTGTGGTATCACAATAAACTTATACAGTTAGTTATGCAGTTAGTCACCCGAACCTAACTTAACCTAGCTTTTGCAACAAACGTGCTTGTAGGTATTAGCACTGGGCGCCATGGTTCTGTGGTTAGTGCGTTAGACTACTTAGCATGAGGTTCGAGGACAGTACCCGACAAAAATAAAAATTAAAACCACACACATTTTTTCCATGGTCCCACCTCTCGCAATAGTTCCCTTTGTGTCGTACGTCACGAAGGGTTATCCTAGGCCCTTTATGCAGGGTTTGCGCCAAATATTTAGTTTTGTACATATTACAAGGTGGCGCAAAAGTAATGACCCTATATGAATTGTCTATGATTTTTGAAATTGGCATCTCGTGATATTAACAGTTGGGTAGTAAACAGATGAGAAAAATACGATGACAAACAATGGAACCCTATACTCCTCAAAAGCGTGAAAAAATTGTGTCGACTTTTTTGCGGAATAATCCATCAATGATAAGAACACAACGTGAATTTCGTTGAAAATTTGTCCACCGTTCGGCACCGACTGCTCACATAATTCGACGCCAAAAGACTGGCTCAACACGAGATATGGCAAGGGCTGGCAGACCAAGAACAGGCCGAGAATATTGATGCTGTACGCGAGGATGTAGGGAAGTGTCCAGAAATATCAACGAGACGATGGGTCACGCAATTGGACATTTCCAGGTGGTCTTTGCAGCGTATTTTGGTGAAAAAATCAGTTAGAATCAGCTGCCGCCCGCAGACCACTAAGCCCGTCTGGAATACAGCCAGTGCAGCTCACCATAAGTCCCAACCATGAAGAAGATGATTTTCCTTCAAAATTAATCATGAGTGACGAAGCACGTTACCATCTCTCCAGACATGTGAACAAGCAGAATACTCGCTGTTGAGGCGTAATATAGTATTCAAGAATCGCCTTTACATCCACTAAAAGTTACTGTGTTAAAACAGTGATGAGAACCTCCCTGACGAGCGCTACAGAACCATGTTACGTAACTTTTTGATACCCGAATTGGATGTATTTGGGTTGAGGTGACAGTGGGCGACGCAATGGATTTAGTGAAGGACACTTTTCCAGGCCGTGTTATTTCCAGTTTTGGCGATTTGCATTGGACGGCAATATAACCCGATCTGACCATTCCAGACATTTTTCTTTGGGGTTATTTGAAGTCATTGGTCTATGTTAACAAGTCACAGACTCTTGCAACCCTGAAAGACAACACTAGAAAATAAATATGGAACATACCGGCGGAAGTATTGAGAAAAGTGATGAAAAATGCCATAAAAATAGGTCAAATTTGCATAAACGCAGAAGGTTAACATTTAAACGATATTATCTTTAGTACCTAATGGAACAAAATACAAAGCTCAGATAAAAATAATAAAAAATAAAATCATTGTTTTTTAATTTAGAAGAAAAATGATAGCTAAATAAAATTGGGTTATTACTTTTGCGCCACCTTGTATAATTGAACGCTTTGGAATTGAACGGAATCATTGTCAATACCAATAGTGTATAGCGTACGCGTTCCATTGAGTGTACAAATATGGGCTTAATCAGATAAGGAGAAAAGTGCCTATATCTTTGTATATCCAGTCATCGTATATAAATCCCTCAGTTTACCGCCTTTCGAGTTTCAGGAATATTTGAACGAGATCCTATTTAGAACTTCATCAGCACAGGAAATAATAAATGCGGCTTTTAGTTTCCGCTTTGTTGTCTGTCTTGCAGAGTCAGGTCACTTACCATCCTTTCTTGAGATGTTCTCCTTCCCAGTCAAGTGCCTAGTATAGGCACATCATCTTTATCTTCTTGGTTTATATTCGAAACTGGGTCTCCAAATTACTACTAGTTTCCACAGTTTCCTCCCTTTCGTTTTCTTTTCCTGGCATCAACGTCAGCCGAAACGACGCTCGACATTTTTTTTATTTTTAACTTGTGACCTATCTTTAGATTAATCCCACTCGCGATACTTAACTGAAAGTGAATCTTCCGTCATTTATTCCTCACAGTAACTCTTGTTTAGGAAATAACCAGACATTTTTAAAACTTCCGCTGATATGTACATCCTAGCGCCCTGACAAAACACAAAAAACAAGTAACGTACTTTGCTAGAATATGCCTTCTCTTCCGCATCACCATCACGAATTTAATTTACAGGATGATTTTTTTTTTTTTTTGTTTGCACTTAACTTGACAATCAATTGATATCGAATTACAAATTTTATTTTACTTCCATCGAAAGAGTGAAAATGTGATAATGTGCATTTGTTTTTTTCTTCTTCCATCTTCTCTTCCCATCCTTCAACCCAAACCACTATCAAATCCCCTGTTTCTGACTGCGTTCCGTTGTCATAGCTCTGGCAAAACACGTTCCATTGTTTCTGAGTGTATCTCGTCTGCATATTAAGGTATCTTAATTTCTTGGATATATATATTATTTTCTGTTGCTTTATGCGGGGGATCCAGAACAAAAGTGTCATATTACCAACAAAAATTCTGTATTTTTCTTGGAGTTCGTTTGCCATTGGCTTTAGCTTGAATTTGTTTTTGGGGTTTCTGTTCTGTAGTCGTCTTCTCATTACGTGAAAAACGAACGAGCAATTTTTTTCCAATGCGGGTGGTGGTCACGAAAAAAAAAAACGTACGAAAGCAACATTTTGTTGAAACACTTGAAGAAGTAACTGGAATAAGTTCAGTCTCAGTGAACGAAATTATGGAAAAGGTTCCCCTTAGGCTTGATCGGATTAGATTAATCTTCCCTCTCTCACTCGGATGGTTTTCTTTTTCTTTCGAAATAGAAAAAAAAAAAAAAATTTAGAAAGAAATTTTATACGGCGCCTAGTTTTATTTTACATACGAATCAGTTACAATTTTCTGTTTTTAATTTTATGAGCCACAACTTAAATATTGTAATTTAGTCCACAACTGATTGATCTTTATGGCATTGGTTTGCCAACGTCGTTTTCATTGGGCAATTTGTTGCAAAGTCATAAAATTGTAAACTTTATTTTGAAAACTAAGTTTTATTAGTTTAGTGTTTTAGGACCACACCGATTGAGATTTTATGACTAGAAACTTGATTTCATGGAACTTTAGTGGATATTGAACAAGCATTTGTGTAGTATATCAAATTTCGTTGATAATCAAATTTGTTACGCGACTGGCGACTGTATATCGGTTGAAGCAATAACCCATTTAACCAACTGAATTGTGTTTTAAATGTTTGATTGGCTCAAGAATTGAACGATTTATTATTGGATTAAGAGTTGCTTAAAGCATCAAGATACATATACATATGTACCAAGGGGTTGGCTACAGCAAGTATGTTAAAATATGTATAGTTTGAAATTTATTTAATTTATATAATTATTTATTTATTTTCTGAAAATTGTAAAACGTTTAATTTAAATTTTCTAATAACTTTAATTTGTGAAGCATTTTAAGTTAATTTTCACGTTTCTGAAAACTTTCGGGAAAAATTGTGGCGCAAAAATCCAGGGAGTTTCTTGAGAGGAAAGAAACTTCAGAACTTCGAAACTTCTTGGGTGAAGGTTTCAATTTTCTTATTCTTCACAGATTCCTCAAGCAGTGAATCGTTTCTTCTTTAATCAACGTTTATGGCAGGGCATTAAGAGGAGCACCAATTAGTAAATGTGTTAGAACTGGCTTATCAGTCGAATCGTTGGACATTTTGTAGATGTGTTAATATCCGTAACGATAGTAGATAACTCAAGGTCCATATCAATCGACTTTTTGTCAACAGTTGCTTCTTACAGGACCTCAAAATTGGACGTGCTCACCCGTATTCTAAGCAGTTATCTTGTTCTGTCTAATTAGCCCAGTTGTCTCAGAACAGTTCCTGACAAAGATCTTGACGGGAATTGAACCTCTTCAATACAGCGGATGACGACAAGTCAGAGACGATCTCTAAACAACAACAACAAAGTATGCAAAACCTGCATACTATCCACTTACTGTGGATAAACCAAAAGTCTTAGCAGTCTTTAGCAGATTAAACTCACTCTGAAGATACTTCAAGCACGTATCTGTCAGTGACCTTCTTTGCCAATGTCCTTATCACCCAAAAGCACTGGCCTAGCGTAAAGCACCAACTAGTGCCGAGAACGTAAATGGTCGCTGTGGCTCGGTGATTACTACGTTGAACTACGGAACGGGAAGTTTAGGTTCGAAGCGAATCCCAGTAATAGCACCAAAATTGATTTTTTCATAGTTCCACATCTTTCGAATGACAAATGTCCGTGTGCAAAATTTCCATGAGAAGCTTCTTCATTTCGCAAGTCGATTCAAATCCGGCAATAAAGCTGTTAGTCTCTTATTCCTCAGCTGCGAAAAGCTAGGTCCTACTTAGACATTTGGGCTATTTGCGCCAAAAAATTTTAGTGTTCTGTACAAGAATGGTATAAACGGAACACTAATGGATTCAACGCGATGTTTGTCTGTCCGTGTTACTTTTGAACTATTTGACCTAGAAAGTTGAAGTACGTGGTGGACGTAAAATAATCAAGAAAACAATTTTAAAATATATTTTTGTGTGGCGGTTTTGGGGCCCTGCGACATACCAAAGCTTAAAAATTAAAAAAGTTTGTTTTTTTGGAAAATGTTCTTGAATAAAAAAAAACTCAAAAACCATGGCATGAGCGACGTCCCCCGTCCTCTCTATCTCCGAAACTACTATTGGACGAAATCGTATCAGGATATAAGAGTACATATGTATCCGTATATACAAATACTCGTATACACTTAAAATAATGGTGAGGAACGTTAACCGCTCGAGACTTAAATCGCACTCGAATTTTTTAGTGCCGACGTTAAGGACCAGAGTTTTGTTATTTTTTTTATACCCCACACAAAGATAATTGTATCATTCATTTTTAAAATTAATTTAAGTCATGCATACGAGTAGTCCATATGTAGCAGATTTTGAGGCCTTAAATTTTGAGCGAATCAAATATACATTTTCCTGGGTCTTAGATTTCAAATAAAGCTCACAACCTTTCTTTTATGCTAGTTGTCCTAAAAAATGGCATAAAAGATGTGCAAATATCGATAATTTAAGTCAACTGCTACGCCTATTTTACTAGACAGTTTCTTTCCAAATAATCAAAACTATGAGCAGTGTAGCTACAAACATTTTTTTAAATCGAAGCAATCGACACGTAAAAAGTGATGTAAATGAAAAAAAGTGAAGTGAAACCAAAATTTTAAACGAAAGCGCATTTAATTGAATGAAACATCACTTAATAACTGTTTTTTTTGGATCTACATATTTTTGGTTTTGTATATCTTATTTTATTCTTCAAATTAAGGTTGGGTAGGAATCAGTTAATAAAATCATTTAAAAAAAAATTGAAATACACCACTTAATAATAATTTTTTGAATACAAATGCATTACCAATTTTACATTTACAAAGAAACTTACTAGACATTCTGACTCTGATCGTAAAGACTTGGAACATTTTTTTTATTGAAATCATTCGTCATAACTTCCCTACTTCCAGAATCGCACAATTTCCAAAGAAAACACTGCCATTTCGTAATTTTGAAACTTGAAACTGCAATGACTAAGGGATTTGTCGAACGAACCCCTTTTTTGTATTTTACGCTAGTTTTAAGTTTTATATTAATCAACGGTGGCGTTAATTATTTAGTTTGGATTTGCGAATTCTTTTGATTTTTTGTTCCACATTCGGATACACTCGTACTTTCAACCAGTTCACGTTATACATATCATACGCAACATGACACTAATCTAACTTTAGGAGAAAACAAAAATGCCAATGTAATGCGATATTTTTACTCATTTTAAGTTGATACGCGTAGCAGATGTATTAGACTCAATGTCCAATAAAAAGATGAATGAGTTTTTTAAAAAAGTTTATGAAATAAACACAGTAACACACAATCTCCACAAGGAAGTTACTGTATGGATAATGACAAAATGTTAAAATTGCTTGTCCGTTTGATGATATTGATTGGAGGATATAAATTTTCGAGGTAATTTAGGAAAATCGATTTTTGATAACGGTTTTTCAAGTTCAGACTCGGGCTAGCTGATTTAACAATCTGCGCCACCTGTGAGGAGGAGGAGGAGGATATAGAACCTCTGCCACTGCCCTGCAACACCGAGGTTAAGACTGATGATACTGGGATCCCCAAGGATACCGGATCTAACACACCTCAGTAAGAAAGGACTCAGTGGTATATTGGAGTTCGCTAGACGAACAAGACGATTTCCCAATCACTATATGACATAGTCTCCTTTTGATACTCCCCATGATCCCAATACCTACATACATCCCCTGTCAACACATAATTCCCACATCACAGTACTATTCCTACAGTTCAACAGATGAGCGGAACACAACGGGCCCAGTGGAGGTCTAAGTGAAGAGCATAAGCTCACCCTCTAAAACCAACCAACCAACCAATAGGTTCTAGTACGTACGACTCAGCTGTTGAGTCCCGTCAATGTCATATTCAGCCGTCAATGCAGATTGACGGCCGCTTGACATTGAACCAAGTAAAACCTTTCCCTGACATTCAACCCAAATGCGAGTGCAACATAATACCTTTTTATTTGCACCTATAAGGGCAAGTATTGATGTCGTGAAAAAAAGGACCTCGAGATTTTGATTAATCTTGGTAGTACTATAAAGGAAAGAATCTCTAAAAAGTGGGTCTGGCAATTTTGTATTTTTGTCTGTCTGTATGTATGGTCGATTGCAGCCTAAATGGCTGGACGGATTTTTTGCAAACTTGATATCTGGGGTTCACTATTCGAGACAAAATCGGAATATCCATTGTAACCTCAAAATGAACGCAATTCTACCAATGGCCGATTTAGTGAAAAATCGATCGATGACACAATCGATTTTGCTAGTTTATGTGAGATATACAAGGTTGGTACTTATGATGGACACACGAGCTCAGGTTTTTGCACTATTCAAAATCCCTGTTATTAGTTTTAATGCCATCAGTCATTCTATAACAAATACATATATATTCTATAACATATTTCTAACTTAAGTAATTGTTCATATAAAATCTGTTCTTATAATATATAGGTACATAGGTAGATTGGGAATCAAATTGTTCTTTAACGACTTTTTTGAACACATTAACCAATACGATATATTCTTTCTGTTTGAAACTTTCGTGGAGGAAAACATGTCTAGATTCGACCACGACTTCAAAGATTATATACTTCACTGGATCACTGTTACGAGAACATATTCGGTATCGGAAAACAAGAACTCTATTGGATGCTGTTACATACATAACTGTGTGTACGTTAACTGAAACTCATGACTGGATGATTTCGAGGGCTTGTATAACCTTCTACTAGAGTTTGGACAGGAAAACATAATGGTTATTGGCGATGTGAATGTAAAAATTAGGACAGCGTAACTTTTAAATCTGGAGCCTGAATTCATACCCACATCGATAAATGTTACAATATACGACACAGCTAAGCAAATGGATGGAGACGAAAGGAAGTTAATTGAATTGTGCGAATCTGTTTGCTTTACGATGATTAATGGATCGCCCAAAAGCGATAAAGTCATCTGACTTTTATCAGAGGAACTGTGGCTTCAATGATAGATTGTATTGGATCTGCAAGTAAATGAACTGATTTACTCCGTACACCTACCATTAACTGTTACGGTAAATCTGGTGGCGTTACCGGAATCCCAATCTCGCGACATGCAACTACTGCCGAAATTGCAATGCAATAACAGTTCTGTTGATGCAGGTGAATTTAATTCTATACAGGGCACAGACAAATTAGTCTCTAGCATTTTTCGGATGCAGTAATATCCTGTGAGTCTATGGCAACGGGAAGGAAGAAATTACGTGGTCCTATTGTTCACTTAGATTTTTTCCAAAACGAATAGCGTTTGTAATGAGTAAATGCTATAGGCGAGAGTTCTCTTCATTGAAGACTCACAAAGCCGGTCGATTTATGCAACATTGATATTAAATTACCCATAATTATACGTACATACATACATAGATACATTTATTGTTTTTTAAAAGATTATAGTGTTTCCAAACTAGTGTTATTGCATAGCACAGAGAGTTATAAAATAACAATATTAAAACAAAAAATATGAATTCAATAAAAACTGAGAAAAAAAAAAAATAAGTGAAGAAATAAATATGCAACTAAAGAAAAATAAAATAAAATCAAATAAATTAATAAATATAAATAAGTAAACAATTAAATAAACCAATAGATAATAAATAAATAATAATAATAAATACAAAATTAACAAATAATATATAAATAAATAATATAATAATAAATAAATTAAAAAAAGAACAAAAATATATAAATAATAAACAAATGAACTGTTAAGTAAATAAAAACAGTAAACAAATATGAAACAAACAAAAGGAAAAAATAATATAATACATAAATAAGTTATCAGATTGTTTTTGTGTTAACATATTCTTAATTGATGAGTTTATTTATTAAAGGGTTACTGTTATATTCAGATTTTCTAAAAAAATGTTCGTTAAGAATTTAAATTAATTAATATCGTTGTTGAGAACAACCAAGGAAGATCTAAAATCATTTCTAAACGTTTATTCTGAGACATCTGGAGTTTTCTTTATATGCATTTTTACACAATTCCCCTCAACTTGAGATAATTATCTGAAAAACAACTTTAAAGATTGTTATTTTAGCAGCTGTATCACAATATTTGTTTTGTTTACTGTCCTTTTGGTGTGTTCACCGGAAGTCAATATCTTGCCTAAGTACCCTCATAGATACTTGATATAATTGGCCCAGAGAATATCACAGTTATTAGTGATTAGGTCATTGCTGGGTAAGAAATAGCTCTCCCTTTATTTGTGTAAAAGGTGGCCTAACTTTTTTGCATTAATTAATTTTTTTTTAGCTTATGATTCTCGAAAATAGTATTAACTGCAAATTGAAGATTATTTTCAATAATGAATCCGAACTCATTGGAGCAGTATACTCCAATATCATCTCCATAGATTGCATATTCGTAATCTGATAGATTTGGAAGGCGCTAAGATCGATCCTTGAGGAACACATTTTTGGGGCGAGAGTATAGTGAAACTTTTCAATAAACTTTGTATAATCTTGGGAAGATTACCAGGACATTCATAATTAATTAATTTATAAATCGAACACCGATGTGTTGATCGTAATTCTTCAAAATTTGCTTTGACATGCCTATAACTTCTTAGTATTTGATGTGATGTACAGTGACTCCTTTTTTGAACTTTGGACTTTGTTCCACAGGCTGGTAAATCTAAGTCCAACCATAAAATGACAGATTAGCAATTCAGATTCACTTGAGTTTGGATCTGACCCCCAAATTAGCTGTTGCGCTTTTTTTGTGTTGAATGGAAAGGCAAGTGATATTTCTTGTACTTTAGAATTACATTTGATTTTAAAAGACGGAATTTTTTCATATGGTAATAGGTATGGGAACTGTAAATGAGATGGCCAATATGTAAAAGAGCAATAACATCAGTTAATTAAAAAATAGTAAAAAATCCGACTATAAAATGTGGAAAGAATTGAAAAATTTGTGATTGGGTTATCGCCCCTTATGTCCTTTTTCCAACCACGGATTTTCTCATTTGTCTCCCCTTTTTTTTCGGGTTTCTCGGTATTTAATTAACTCATTTAAAGTTAAAATTTAAGAGTTGACAGGTAGATATGTAGTTTATTACAGTAAATTTTGCAACAATTCCTTTCCGGGAGCCCGTCCTTAATTGGCTTAACTGACATCCTGCCTTACATTTTCACCTAACTTGTATTAGAAGACCTTAACCACCCCAGTACATATTATTCGTAGTTTACAAGACACACCTTATACAAAGTCTGCGGCTTGGGTATTACAATAGAAAGGGTCTTAGAATAGAAGGGAATTTTGCAAGACTGGACATACGTTATTCTTTATTGTTTTAGCATTCTCCTCATATTCGGTTTTCATGTGGGGCATTTTAATCGCGGTCTGGGTTGTATTAATCAGTTATTTTGAGTAAGTTTATTAACCAAAAACCGTCGATCAGCACCAAGTAGATATTCCATCACTTCCTCAGCTGGGTCTTAAATAAATTCTTAGAAAATAGACATACGGCACACCATTTACCCCCTGTTGAATAGACAAGGAAGACTATTAAATGACAACTGGGATACACAAAACAAAGGCCATCATTATGAACCTGATAGTTTTCTGTAACTACAGTCGTCATTGTCACCCGTTTAATCCAGCACTCTTTTGTTTATGCTGCTGTTGGATGGATGAGTGCGTTCCTCTCCTGTTGCGATCCCAATCTCGAGGAAACCCCGATAATTTGTCAAAAATGTTATCTTGGAATTCCGATCGCTGAGATTTCGTCTCCTTATTTCTTTCTTCGCCTCTCTTGGGGAGAGAAATATTTGTATCTAGAATTGCGCTAACACAGGTGGAAGATTCTGAGAGATATTAACGTCTGTTCATTTGAAATCGGTCTCGAATCGGGTAATAAAATACCCGTATAACACGTACAAATGAGGCTCTGACACTGAAATTAAATAAAACCTCGCAGTGTGTCTCCAGTTTTCTGTCCTCTTCTCGTGTCTTACGATTGAATTAAGCACAATAAAAATGGGACAAATAAGGGGTCATGAGATGAGGTAGGTGGGGGGCGGACAACAAATTTATTGATAGCGTGTGAGAGAGGGAAGCGAAACGATGATCCTTGACGCTCTTTTCGCTGTGATTAAATTTTATTCGTTCGTTTTTAGTTGCACCTATGTATAAGGACTAGTATTGGGTTCCCGAAAATTTTCCATCACGAGATTTTGATTAAACTTGACATTAGTATAATAGAGGAACTCAAAAAGTGGATCTTTCAATTCTCTCTGTCTTTGTCTGTCTGTCTGTCTGTATGTATGACCCACTGTCGCATAATCGACTGAACGGATTTTCTTCAAACTTCATATTTGGGGTCAGAATTTTCATTCTAATCGCAAAATTAACGGTACCTTTCTAAAGGCCGATTTCAAAAAAGTCGATTTGCTCGAAAGTGGCTTTTACGATTTTGATCACATTTCACATTTGAGTTAAGATGGATATATGCTATCATCGTACAGAGTTTTTGGCAGAAAATACATATTACTTTACCTATTGGCCAGTTTTTCAAAATCGATATTTAAGCAATATTTAACATATGCAAGGTCATGGCATACCAAGTTTTCGAAATTGTTCAAAATATTTTTTTTAATTTTAGCGAATTTTTATTTTTTTTTTTTTTTTGAGAGAACAAATGTTTTACCAATTTTTGTTTAAATCTCAAAACTGAGTTTTTGCAGATAAACAGCACATACAAAGTAAGTGCAAGTACGTGCAACCCAGTCGTGCCCTTTATTTTTTATCTCATCATCATATCATAGGTGTTGATCATAAATTTTCATTTGATTATAGTTTGGGTTGTGTGCGAGCAGCAGCACAACGCACAATTTATTGCGAGATGCATAGACTATGTACTGGTCCAGTGGTGGCCAAGAGAAAAGATGACTTCTGCTGGTTTCGTTGGCTTGGCCTACCTGCGATATTTGCGTTTAACCTTTGTTTTTATCGGAATATCGAAAACGAAATCAGTTAAATCTGAGAGAGAATATGTGGAATAAATAAATGAAATGAGAAAAGTGAGTGACATGGTGAGCGAAGAGAAGAGGCTTAAATGTTGGATAATAAGTTATAAGCCATATGAACTGGAGATGAGAGAGAGATTTGTGGTTACATTTCACTGAGACGATTACAATAATTTCAAACTGAAATTTATTACCTTCATTTGCCGATGCAGTGAGGTGTTTCGTGGTCGTTTTTATGGATGAGGTTAGGGGTAATTAAAATTTAAAGAATTTATGACTCTCTGTCTTTCGAATTGAAATGAGGATTCAAATGGTTGACAGAGGATTTAAGTATGTTTTTTGGAGTGTAAATGTTTTTTACTTTCGTAATGTAAAAACTTCATACATGCCCCAAAGAAGGAAATCCGAATTCAGAATTATTTCTCCACCCACTCTCTGAGCCTGTGTGCAGAAACAAGAAAATTGTACTGGGGTGCGACACTAATGCATACTGGGGTAATCAAGCACTAACCCTAGAATTGAGTCTATTTTTGAGTACCTAGTAGGCACTGACAAGAAATGTAATCCTACTTTAATACTAGAAACCTGCATTAGATATTAAACGTTACCTCTGTCTCTCAAAATCTGTAGCATGCGATCAAAGACTGGAGAGTATCTGAAAACCCTTCATTCTCCGAATATTGAATAATAGCTTCACAATTTACCAACAACCTTATCGGAACTCTCGCATGGCAAGTTTTGACAAACAGAATCATATCCTCTCTGCTAACCTATCGACTAAAGTACTAATCTGCCAAGAACGCATTTGGATGGAACTGGATAAGCTACACAATTTCTTAATTTTTGCTCTCATAGTGTTTACCAAATTATGCCCTGTCGCGAGACTCCGCAAAGTCCTTTCCAGATCCCCTGAAATAAATCTAAGCGGAACTTGGGCAAATTCAAAGGAAGAGTCATTGAATCTAGTAATGGACACTCACTTTTCCTGTTGTACGCTCACCTATCCCAGACAACCACTCTGTTTTCAAAAGTGCTGTTTACCCACAAGTGCACTTAAATCGAATCTGTCAGGATACATTAAAGTGGGCAGCATAGGATGCAACGAAGAAGAGGAGGAGACTAAAGTCTATATTCTCACGTTAACATCTTTATAAGAAAGAATTTAGTTCTATGAAACTATGTTTGGTATGCCTTTAAAATTGAGGCAATTGTGTTGAGTCAGATCGCCATGTTGGGTCCCTTCCTTCCATCTGCCTTTCATTTTGATCTAACGATTAAAGAAACTCAAATCTTATTTCGCTAAATACGTACATAGGTATCACACCGGTGGCATTCTGGTCGTAAGGACACTACGTTGTAATTGAGAGTGAAATTTGTATCCTTGGCTTAGAAAGTTCATTTTAGATGTAATTCCTATGTTGTCATGCGATGTTTTTATATATTTCCCAGAGAAGCACAACAGACACCTAAGTTCTTTCCAAATTCGATAGAATAATATAAATTTTGGTTCCCTTTATAAATAGTGAGTAAATGACTGGCACCGTATATGAATCGCAATTTTGTGTATTTGAGTTTAGGAGAGCAACGAATTTGTACCTATGTACTTAGGTCCTTTGAACCCTTCAGGTCATCTACAGCTCCCACGCGCCATCGTGTACGGTTCCTGGTTATGAGACTCTGGTCCATGGAGCCCTTCCCTAATTACCTAGATTAATCTTCGAATGTCGACGCATTGTTTGATGATGATCCGTAAGATGTTATAGAACTATTAAGGCTTTAAGTATCATACTCCAGTGCTTATATTAAACTATAAATAAATAAATAAGTGTTGATATCAAGGAAGGAGAATCCAGAACGAAATCCTACTTGCTCATTGTCCAGAGTATTTTCTATATGTTCCTTAATGCGTTCGAGATTTTTCGCATTTGTCAGGGGAGGTCTCGGTTTCACAAGTCATTTCTATGAGTAGATGCAGAAGGTTTGCTGATGTTGTTGGTGAAGTTATCTATGTACAGCTCCGCGTTAAACTCAGCCGCCTTGTTTACTTTGAGTCCTTTGATCGGTGTAATGATCTCGTTGTTGCTAAGAGGTGCGATTCGAATTCTACAGTTTTAAACAGTTTTAAACGTTTGGGGGCTCCGTAATAATTTTGTTTAGAGTAGCTAGACTAAATAGGTAGTTAGATGGAGGTATGTGATGATCCAGCTAACGCGGTTTGGGCGATTGTGAGCTTCCTACTGTTAAAATCCAATACATTAATTGCTTTACGTAGCATTTTAGTCAGAGATTCGGACTTCACAGTTAATGCGATGGCGGAGAAACCAGATATTGGTAATGGTCTTAAATGGCGAGGCTTAGTATTCATTGAAATCTGTTGTAACAGCATAGGGCAATCAACACTTCCTGTCGGTGTATATAGAGTATGTCGGCGACATCACGATGCGCCTTCAGAGACTATAAGTTTAACAAATTCAGTCCGTCTCCATAATGAGGTATGTAAGTTCTAAGTAGGAGGTATAAGATATCTTATACCTTCTTTTGAACAAAACCAGTTCGGTCTTTTCGGCGTTAATCGAAAGACCAACTTTGTCAGTCTATTTTATGAGTTTATTGAGAGCTGATTCCATCAGATCTCTTATTGTAAGAGCAAACTTTCCCGTATAGCTACCGTAATATCATCCGCATAGGCTATAGCATTGTACCTATCTTTTTCTAAGATGTTAAGCAATTAATTCACTGCAGGTTCAAGCCCGGACGGGGAATAGCAACCACAGCCAACCGAATATAAAAGAGAAACTAATAAAATCCAAATTTCTCCAACCACTACACCAAAAAAGAAGTTCTGCTTGGTAGTACAATGGACACAGAAAATTGAGTCTGAGTGCTTCGGGATTTGGAAAAAAAAATTCACTGTTATGAGCAATAGTAACGACGATAATACACCGCCCTGAGGAGTACCTCTGTAAACCGACATTCTTTCTGCACAGCATCCCAACTCAGCATGGATGAGCCTGCTTTTTAGCATTTGCTCAATCCAATAGCAAAGACAGCCATCAACCTTGAGGATAAGAAGTGCAGCAGTTTTAGCCTCTATTTTAACATTGTTGTTAGCTCCCTCAAAGTCAAGGAAAGATACCATCGTGAAATCCTTATTTACAAAAGATCTCTCAATGGTTCCTATCAGCGAATGTTGACGAAATCGTCATGTGCGGGAAATGTTGACTTTCTTCTTTCATTCGAAGAAAACGGCGGCTGAAGCACATCGAGAGCTCCAAAATGTTTACGGAGATGCTGCTCTAAGTGAAACAACGTGCCGTGATTGGTTCCGTCGCTTCAAAAACGGTGATTTCGATGTTGACGACCGTCCGCGTGAAGGAAGGCCAAAATCCTTCGAAGACGCCGAATTGGACGATGGGGATCCGTGCCAAAAGCAAGAACAGCTTGCTTCAGTATTATCCATTTCCAAGCGATTACATGCGTTTGGAATTTTTTTTTTTTTTTATAATTTGCGCGCGCCAAATGGGATATGAATACCATTAAATTATTTCAGGGCTCGGGCGTTTGTAGAAATTGAGAGGGAGAGAAAGAAAGATTGGTGTAGTGGGTTTGAAACTTAGGTGGTATTAAGTTTCAGTAAACTCCAAGGGTTTCGTCCAGATAACTGGGAAGCTTGTTTGTTTTGCTTTTTGTCGTTGCTCATGATTCACAGTATTTTTTTCCCTCCGCCTGATGTCATCGTCACCATCAAGTTGCATTTAAGCCATATGACCTCCCTACTGCCAGTGTTATGCCTTCGCAGTAGCGAATTGCTTTCGCAATTTTTATTTATTTCAGACGAAATAAATAGATGATTGTTGGGATCAGGATTTGAAACGTGAACCAAGAGCGTGACAAGCGTTGATGATACCACTACACCACGGCCACCCTCAATGGAATGATTCAAAAACAAGGAACTTGGGTTCCTTATGATTTGAAGCTAAGGGACGTTGAGCGTCGTTTTTTCGCCTGTGAACAACTGCTCCAGCGACAAAAAAGGAAGGGTTTTCTTCATCGCACCGTGACGGGTGATGAAAAATGGATTCATTACAGAAACCCAAAGAAAAGGAAGTCATCGGGTCTACCCGGTCATGCTTCTATGTCGTCGGCTCGGCCGAATACTCACGCTGCGAAGATTATGCTGTGTATTTGGTGGGACCAGGTCGGTGTCATTTATTATGAACTGTTGAAACCCAATGAAACCATCACTGGGGAACGGTATCGACTTCAATTGATGCGATTGACCCGAGCACTGCGCGAAAAACGGCCACAATAAGAGCAAAGGCACGAAAAAGTGATTCTACAGCATGACAACGCTCGGCCTCACGTTGCCAAACCCGTTAAAACCTACCTGGAAACGCTCAAATGGGAAGTCCTACCCCACCCGTCGTATTCCCCAGATATTGCGCCATCCAATTATTACTTGTTCCGTTCTATGGCACATGGTCTGGCTGATCAGCAGTTCCGCTCATATGAAGACATCAAAAAATGGCTTGATTCGTGGATAGTCTCAAAAGATGAAAACTTTTAGCGTAACGGTATTCGAACTCTGCCAGAAAGATGGGAAAAAGTTGTAGCTAGCGATGGGTAATATTTTGAATGATTCATTTGTAACCATTTTTTCACAATAAAGTTGCATTTTCCTAAAAAAAAAAAAACAGCGAGAACTTAGTTAGCACCTAATAAAAAATTACAGATGAGTGGCAAGAAACATAAAAGATTAAGGGAGACAGAGAAAGAAATGCTGCGCGAATTGGTTGGAAGGCAACTTAATGTCGTGGACGGTAAAAGAAACGACGTTAAGATGATTTCACATGAAAGGCAGTATGAAAGACATCGAAATAAATACACAAATATCCTAGATACCAAAATCTTGATCAATGTTGCAATCGAGCGACATTTTTATTTATTTTATTTAGTTCGTTACATACGTGGTGCACTATTTTTATTACTGTAAAACTAAAATCAAATCACAAATCACTCGCGCATCCCAAAATTCTTAATATAATTTTTTTGCGTTCACAAATAGTTTGACGTTAGTTACAGATGAGTGGCAAGAAACATAAAAGAGTAAGGGATACAGAGAAAGAAATGCTGCGCGAATTTGTTCGAAGGCATCTTAAAGTCGTGGACGGTAAAAGAAACGACCTTAAGGTGATTTTACATGAAAGGCAGTATGAAAGACATCGAAATAAATATACAAATATGCTAGATACCAAAATCTTGATCAATGTTGCAATCGAGCGACATTTTTCTTTATTTTATTTAGTTCTTAACATACGTGGTACATACACAATTTTTTTATTACTGTAAAACTAAAATCAAATCACAAAACACTCGCGTATCCCAAAATTCTTCATATATTTTTTTTTTTCGTTCACAAATAGTTTGACGTTTAACTGAGTCAAATACAACTTAAACATACTCGTACGTTCTCTCGTGATTAATGTTAGACTAGAGTTTGTCGTTCAGATAACATACCTAATAAGAACTTATCAAACATCTATGAATATGCGCCATTGTCTTTAATAAGTATTCCGACTCCCTGCGCATATTTTAAATTATGATACAAGGTAAATTGATAAAATACCTAAGATATATCTTCGGTCTTATATAGCATTTGTAAGCCAAATGCGTTTCTTATAGTGAAATAATATCATATTTACGTTCTTTAATTATTAAATTAAGTTCATCATAATTATTCATAAAGCCGTTAAGGTTCCAGTAAAATTTCGAATGTTTACGGTTGTCGGCTGTATCGGTAGTCAGTAGTGTGTCGATGGTCACACTTGTGGGAGGGAACGCGGTTTCTACCACACACAGTGGGTAGATCCACGGTTTCAGAAGTTTTATTTTTATGTGCTTTCATTTGTATTGAGAGAGTTAATTAAATCGTTACTTTTTAAGTTCGCAGAATCAGTTGATTTGTGAATATGTATGATTATGTGAGGTGGGGTGTGTGGTGAAATCGCTTGTTTTTGCTGAGGTTGATTTGCTGTTGAGAGCATTTGATTTGGTTCATTCTAAGAGTTGTTTATGTTTAGGAGAGGCAGAGAGCGTTGGTTGATCGTTGAGTACTTCTGTTAGAAGTGATGTAGATTGGGCGGAGGACGGTGGTGAAGTGAATTTTGCGGGTTTGTTGATCGTTTGTGAAGGTACTGTTGTTTTGATTTCGGTGATGGTGGTTTCAGAGGGTGGGATAGTGAGAGAGGGGTTTTGTGATTGGTGAGTGTTGTTAGCTCGTGGTTATAGATAGATATTTTTATTTCGTATAATAAATTACATTGGCTTGTTGCCGCACATTTTACAGCACGGGGATTTGATACATTTATCTTTCCACAGAAATATGGTTTAATGTATAATATAAATTAATTTTTTATTAACAAGAAGTAGTAGACTGGATGAAAATACGAAGAAAAACCTCCAGTGAGAGAAAAAAACAGAAGGTAAATAAGATAAAATGTAGTAATTGAGTAAATAAGAAGAAATTAAATAACCTAGTAATTAGACACGCTAAGAGCAATATTGACTAGAAATAATAATGAAATGAATGAATAAATAAATAACTAACTAAATAAATAAATAAGTAAATATTAGGTCGTTACATATGAAGTTGCCGATTTGTATGTGGAAAGTTAAACAACGCTACTTCAAAAATTAAAAAAGTTTATTCCAAAAAATAATCTCCATTTACACCTGTGACATTTTTCCAACGTTCCACCAAAAAAAAGTCCTTATTCTTTCGGACTAAGAAGTCCTTAAAGTCCTGTTTTATGGCATCTGGGTTTATGAATTGTTTATTTTGGAGGTGATTGCCCAAACTTCGGAAAGGTGGTAATCGGTCGAGGATAAGTCTGGTGAGTAAGGTGGATGAGGTAAAACTTCATAACCCAACTCCGCCAGCTTCAGGAACGTCGACTGTGCGGTATGTGGTCTTGCCTTGTCATGGGACCATGCCTATTTACCAGTGACGGGTGTTTTTGGAGGAATTTGTTGTGCATTATGTGGATTTCTCTACAGTACGACTCGGCCGTGATTGTTTCTCCGCGTTTGAGAAAGGAATAATGGACAACTCTTTCATTTGTCCACCATACTGTCACCATTACCTTTTTGGAGTGTAAGTCTGCCTTACCAAGTCCACTGGGAAGCTCATCCACGTCTACCCATTCTCCCGACCTCTTCCGATTATCGTATAGGATCCACTTTTTGTCGCAGGTGACAATGCGATGCAAAAAAGGATCCATACGATGTCTGTTGCTCAAAGATATTGCAACCATATTCGCTGGTGTTAGGACGTGGGACACCCATCTCTCTAGTTTTTTTTTTTTACCTTTCCGATGGCGGAAAGGTGGCAGTTGACATTTTGAACCTTGTAGCAAAGCTAATAACAGCCGTAGCTGGATTTTCTTCAACAGCTGCTGCAAGTTCTTCATTATTAGTAACATTCTCTGGTCTACCCCTTGGCAAATTTTCGAGCTCAAAATCTCCCTCGCAGAACTTGGTAAACCAGTTTCGAACAGTTCTCTCACTACACGTACCCAAACCAAAAGCACCGTTATTTCTCTAGTAGCTGCGGCTGCGTTCATGTTTTTTTATATTGAAAAAGGAAAATTGCTCTTGAATTTGTTGGTGAAAGCATTTTCTATGTAAGGAAAAAAGTAAATTAATTTTTACCGTTAGAAAGATTAAACTGCACTCTTTTCTTAAAAAAAACTTTATTTTCAATTTCTCTGCACAACTTCACGCCACAACGATCACTTTAGGAATGATCGGTAGGTTGGCAATTTCATATGTAATGACCTAATATATACATAATTAAATAAATAGTTTAATGAATAAATAAAAAAATAATAATAAAATAATTAAATAAATGAATAAAGAGTTCAATAAATAAATAAATAAATAAAGAGTTCAATAAATAAATAATTTAACGAATGAATCAAAAAGTATATTGTATATGTAAAGAGACTAACAAATACATATATTTTTTTAAGAAATTGGATATTAAGGCTTATACAAATTTGTTATTCGTTGAGTGGACTGACTTAATGTTAATAAACGGATACAGCATCTTGATTGCGATCCCAATTTTCTTTATTGTCCTGCTTATATGCTCATTAAAGGTTAGCTTTATGCACTTCTAAGTACTAAACGGTAGGCTCCCAAGCAGTGTTGACTCCATTTACCTGTAATCGAGCACTGGGAAGGTAGCAAGTCTTTCTTTTTCGTGTGAAACAAATAGCTTGTATTTTACTTATTTATTTTTTACTATATTAGTTTTATTTATTTATTAGTTTAAAATGGCTGCTTCACAATTTGGTAAATTTGGAATATCCGACGTACATATATAGATTGTACAAAATCGGTCCAAGAACGGATCCTTGTGGAACGCCCGAAGCAAATGAAACTAAATTGGACATACCGTTATTGACGTAGACTTTGAACGATCGACTGGACAAAAGACTTTGGACTATTTTACAGATATGTGACGGGAAATTCAATTGAATCATTTTGAAAATGAGACCGTTGTGCCAAACTGTGTCAAATGCCTTTTCGATCTCTAGTAATACCATTCCAGTAGATTTACCTATGACACGATTGAACTTGACATGGTTACAGATTTCCAGTACCTGATGTGAAGTGTTGTGATACTGTCTAAATCCAAATTGTTCATTGGGGTATGTGTTATTATCACAGATATGCCGTAATATTTTTTCAAGAATTTTGCTTAAACTACTTAGCAAGTTAATTGGCCTATAACTCTCTGGCTTTTCAGGAGATTTACCAGCTTTGAAAATAGGAACGACTTTAGCTATTTTCCAGTCTTCGAGAAAATATTCCATTTTTAGACATGCATTTATAAGAAAAGTTAAGTATATCATATAATACCCGATCTAGGCAAATGCTTTAGGTACGTATTTTTTATATTATCAAGACCGCCAGTTTTTTTTTTAAATTTAGATCTTTAACTATATGTATATTCCACATCTTCTTCCGTTACAAAATTAATGCTGTGTGTAAAATGACTACGGTAGACGATATCTCTGCCAGCCTCTTCTGTATTTATTTCTTATTTTGATAAGCTCTTATATGTGAGAAGGTAGCTTAACACAATATTCTCTTTTAGGTTTTTTTTGGAATGGAATTTTCAATGGCGTTTAATACATTCGATGTAAATTGATTTACAATTACATCAACATTATGAATACTAGAAACACATCCTATATCGACTGGAGTGTTTCGTAGCCTTGTATTTATTTCTAAACGAAACCGTGACCAGTTAGCATTTTTCATATCCTGAACATAATTCACTTTTTTCCCCTGACCAACGAAGTCGACAAAATACTGGATTATAGTCAGAACTATAGGTTATGTAATTAGACTAAGCACATTACTAACAAATAAATCAAGGACAGAGGGACGACCACGAGAACAGCTGGAAAATACGTTGGACTAGGAGGAAACATAACAGAAATTGGAAACGTAACAATGAGATCGGAAAGAATATTTCCCCAAGCGTTTGCATTTAAGCAACCCCAATCCCTATGCCTGCAGTTGAAATCTCCTCCAATAAAGAATTCACCATTCATGCTAAATAACTTCGTAAATCATTTTTAACTGCAATTTTTTTTCCAATTTAACTCACCGCTTCCAGGGTAGTAAATACAGAAAATTTTTATTGTATTATCATTTCTCAACTTTACTTCTATCCCTATATTTTCTACAAAACTAGTTTTAATCACGGGTAAAAGCGAATGTTGAATTGTTCTTCGTATAAAAATTGCTACACTACCACCTGGCTCATGAGTGCTATCATTACGATAACATCTAAAGTTAGGTGTGGAAAAATATAAATCAATATTTAGACAAGTTTCAGTGACCAAAGCAATATCAATGTTGCTAGAATTTAAGAAATAAATGAATTATATAATTTTGTTGCGTATTCCTATCGCATTCCAAGTTATAATATTTAGGTATCTATCTATCATAATATTACTTAACATTTGGATATAAGAACTTAGTAGCTAAATGTGCGACAACATTAAATTGTTCAATTTTATTCTTACAAGTAGATAACTTAGTGATCATTTCCATGCACAGTGCATTAATTTCCTCCGCCGTAAACAGTGTATTGGAAGAATCGCTAAAAGTGTTGCCGGTCATGTTGCTGGGCATACTGCTGAAAATGTTGCAGCCAATGTTGCTGGAACTGTTGTGGATGATATTTGGGTGGGAGTAGTTCTCCCACGTATTAATTGGTTGAGAGGTGAATTCAGCAGT
Source organism: Pocota personata (assembly GCA_963082735.1). NCBI lineage: Eukaryota > Metazoa > Arthropoda > Insecta > Diptera > Syrphidae > Pocota > Pocota personata. The sequence goes on from OY720432.1 coordinate 28,671,788, forward strand.
CATCTGCTTACGGTGACGCCGCGGCAATGGAGGGAAATCCGACAGAGAAGCAAATGAAACTTGCCTCTATGTAGTGTGTAGAGGAATTTGTGACACTTGTGGAATACCCCCTTCGGGTAGGGGTTAGAATATACCCGAGGTAGGCATGCCTGTCGTAAGAGGCGACTAAAATCCACCCTCCGTATACCGAGTATGGCGTATACAAAAACATGCAATGAACAAAACGAAAGATATTAATACCCCAGGTGGCAGTCCAGGTACACTGGAAAATCCACCCTCTTCGGAGGTCGGCTCTACGGATTCTGGGGAGAGCCATTTATTGCGTTCATCTGACCCTTTTAAAAAAGGTACTAGGGTAGTTAGATCTCCAACATCAAGATCTACCATGAAAACGTGCGGAACTAGAAGTCCGGCGACATCGATAGTGTCGGCGCACGAACAACGGACTTCAGCGAAAATTCAAAGCCTAACGGACGAAAATATGGAACTCCGGACCAGGCTAAGTAAAATGGAACTTCTCTGCGAAGAACTAAGAAAGGAATTAAATGTACTTAAAGCAGAAAATAAAGCATTTAATGATACATCGAAACCTCGTAATGAGTCTGCTGCGAGTTCAATCGTCCCCGATAACACGGATTATAAAACGGATGATGAAGAACTAAGTCGGGAAACCAATTGGATTCTAAAAAAACGGCCTGTCAAAAAACGAAAAGCTGGCTCTTCGCCCGAAATGTTAACGAGGCAAGAAAACACGCAAAATAAACGAGAAGGTAAAGAACAGCCTGACAAAATAATCACGCGTGCCGAAGAAAATCCACGAAATAAGGTACGACCACCGCCACCAATATACGTGATCGGAATTGCAGACTATAATAAACTGCATTCTTTTCTCAAACCTTTGTTGCTATCCGATTTTGAAGTAACATCGCTCAACAACAACAAATGGAAAGTAAACGTAAAGGACTCAGACAGTTACCGCTCAGTATCTAATAAACTGAATACTGAAAAAATCCAGTGGTATACGTATGAAAATAAATCTGAAAGACCGATACGAGTCGTAGCTAGAGGACTTCATGCCTCATGCCGAAAGGAAGACGTTGTTCACGATTTGAAGAACAAAAACTTTAAAATCGTCGATGCGGTAAACTTAATTAAACGGGAAAAGCAAAAATTGGAAGGCGAGGAAACGATGGTTAAGCGCGAGCTTCCTCTTTTTATGCTAACCTTTGATAAGGCTGAGAGTTTAGAAAAGATATACGAAATAAGAACAATTCTGAATGTCGTAGTCAAAATCGAACCCATGCGCAAGAATACAAGGTTGATACCTCAGTGCAAACGATGCCAAGGATTCAACCATACGCAAACATATTGCCGAAAAGAACCGCGATGTGTCAAATGCGCCGGTAAACATCTTAGTCAAGAGTGTGGTGTAAACAAAAAAACCCCTGCAGCGTGTATTAACTGCAATGGTAAGCATCCGGCTAATTACAGAGGCTGTGAAGTAGCCAAAGAATTACAAAAAAGAAGAGATCGACTTATGAAGCCGGAAAACCAACCCTCAAAACCGGTAAATAAGGAAAAGTCGAAAACTGCTGCAAGAAAAGTGACTAGAGACAACCGAGCCGACCCTGGCGCGCTTACGTACGCTCAAGCTGCGACATCAAACACCGATCAAATTCCACACCGGGTTAAGGTAAAAGCGCCTAAAGAAAAGCCATCAGATTCTGACATGCAGACGAGTGCTCAAGCATCAGCATCAACAAAAACGAACACTGATAATTCGGAAAACCCCGTATCTCACGTCTTTTCCATTATCCTTGCGAGGCTTGAGGAGCAAACAAAAACAAACATGCTAATTGTCGAAAGGTTGGAGAAGCTTGAATATAAGCTTAACAATAGGAGCATTTCAAAACGAACATGACGAAACTTCTTAAAATTGTTGCATGGAACGCCAACGGTCTCATACAAAGACTAGAAGAGCTAGAAATATTTCTACGGGAAAAGGACATTGACATATGTTTGATCTGTGAAACTCACCTGACGAAACTATCGCGTGTAAACATTACTGGATACAGTACCTATCACGCTTATCACCCGTCGGAAAGAGCCAGAGGCGGATCGTCTTTAATCATAAAAGATTGCATCGAACACTCTGAAGAGATTATGATAGAGCTTGAAACAATGCAAGTGAGCACTGTACGCGTGAAAAATGGGCATTACTCTTTCAATGTCTCGTCTATTTATTGTCCACTGCGTTGCAGGCTTGAAAAAAATGATTTTACAAATATTTTCAACTCTCTTGGACCGAATTTTATTATTGGCGGTGATTTTAATGCAAAACACACCTTCTGGGGTTCAAGATGTGTCTCACAAAAAGGCAGAGCACTTTACAACGCCTGCATGCAACACAGATGCGACTTTCACTCGACTGGTAAACCAACATATTGGCCGACTGATAACAACAAAATACCCGATCTGATCGATTTCTTTGTTGTAAAAGGAATACCAGACAAATGTATTAAAATTGGTGAAAGTTTTGATCTCTCTTCCGATCATTCCCCTATCATTCTAACGATGAGCGAACGCCTAATTAAAAAAGATGTACCTGCTAGACTAACTAGCAGAAAAACTGATTGGGGAGGCTTTAAAAAAGACGTTGAAGAACATACCGAACTGAGAGTATCACTTAGGACGTTTTCTGAACTCGAAATCGAAATTGATCGTTTTGTTGAAGTTCTGCAGCGCGCCGCGTGGAAAAATACTCCCTATCAAAGGAAAACGCCAATCAATCATGCCCAAAAATATCCACCGGAAATAAAAGAAATGGTAAGGGAGAAGAGAAAAGCGCGTAAAAAATGGCAACAAACTCGTGCTCCGCAACATAAATCGCATTTGAATCGCTTGTGTAACTTGCTAAAAAAGGCCATTATTGATTTTAAAAACCGGACAATACAAACCAGCATTGAAAGCTTAACAGCGGACAAAGATTCCAATTATTCGCTCTGGAAAGCTATAAAAGGCATTAAAAAACCGAAAATACAAGCGACCCCAATCAAGAAAAATGACAACGAATGGGCCAAGAATGATAAAGACAAAGCAGAAGTCTTTGCCGCCCATTTAGAAGAAACATTTAAACCATTTGATGGGCAAGCGCTTGCTGAAAATGATAATGCGTCGGATATAGCATTTCACAATTACACAGTAAGAAATGCAAGGCTGACCGAACTTCAACAAGAAATAAAGAAACTGAAACCGAATAAAGCTCCTGGATACGACCTAATCACAGGAGAGCTTCTTAAATCGTTACCTAGAAAAGCGTTAGTTAAGTTTCTTTACATTATAAACGCAGCGATAAGATTAGAATATGTTCCGAGTCAATGGAAAGTCGCGGAAGTAATAATGATTCTGAAGCCAGGAAAACCACCGAATGATAAAAAATCGTATAGACCTATTTCGCTGCTGCCGATTATGTCTAAAGTTTTCGTAAGAATAGTACTTAAGCGATTACAGCCGGTTATAGAAGAAGGATCTCTTATTCCCAATCACCAGTTTGGGTTTAGAACCAAGCACTCAACAATAGACCAAGTGCATAGAATAACTGATTTAATTGAAAAAGCTTACGAAGAAAAAAAGATTTGCTCGAGCATATTCCTTGATGTTTCTCAAGCTTTTGACAAGGTCTGGCATGAAGGCTTGAAATATAAATTACGACAAGTTCTGCCGGAACACTTATATAATATTCTAGAAAAATACTTGACGAATCGACTTTTCCGAGTCAAACACGGAAACGAATATTCGGAATTTAAAGAAATAAGGGCTGGGGTGCCGCAGGGAAGTGTCCTTGGACCGCTTTTGTACCTATTATATACTCGCGCTATACCGCAAGAAGAAGGCACCGTCTTAGCTACATTTGCCGACGACACTGCCATCCTGGCAACGGGTAAAACGATCGAAGAATCGACTGAAAAATTGCAAGAAGCATTGAATAAAGTAAATGAATGGACAAAGATTTGGCGACTAGCTTTAAACGAAAACAAATCTGTTCATGTCAATTTTACTTATAAGAAAATAAATAATTTGCCCATCTTTTCAAACTCGGTTCAAATTCCGTTTGCAAACGAGGCTAAGTATCTTGGAATGACACTTGATGCTAAGCTGAAGTGGAAATCGCACGTGAAGAAAAAACGTAAAGAACTTGAAACCAAATACAGAGAAATATACTGGTTACTTGGAAAACATTCCAAGCTTAATGTAGAAACCAAACTGCTTTTATACAAGCAAGTGCTAAAGCCGATATGGACATATGGAATACAACTTTGGGGTTGTACCAAAATAAGTAATGTCAATATTTTACAAACTTTTGAAAATAAAGTGCTAAGATCAATAGTTAATGCACCGTGGTTTATTAGAAATAGCGATATCCATAGAGATTTAGGAATTGCGACAGTCGAATATGAAATCAAAAACTTCGCGCGTAAGCATAAAGACAGATTACAAGGACACGTTAACAATGAAGTCCTTCGAATTCTAGATGAGAGGAATCTACTGCGTCGTCTACAAAGGACTAAACTTTTCGATTTAACGCGATAGCAAGAAACCGCGCCTAATTTGCGGAACAAGCAGGAACTTTCAATGGAAAGGGACCTGCCAAACGATCTCAATACGTGAAAGAAAAACTGCTGGATAAGTCAAAACTTAGTTGTAGTATGTAATCAAAGAAATTTATCACGAAGGGAGGTTTTTTTAGTGAGTAAAAATCTCACACTGCTATGAGCACGCGCTACCGATCCTCATAGTGTCTTCATGAAGATTTTTTACCTACCCTCGAAAAAAAAAAAAAAAAAACTTGTGGAAGTTTTAGTTGAGGGCTGGATTTAAGCTTTACAGATTTGTCTTTAAACTTAAAGTACTTAATTCTGCTTACACAAGTAGGATTAGTAGACTTATGAGAGCCGCTGTAATTTGCACATTTGACAACATTAACGTTGTCACAATCGGCAGTCTTATGCGAACCAGCGCAGGAGGCACAATGTGTTTTGATGTTACAATTCCTCTCACCGTGACCAAACATTTGGCAATTGCGGCACTGTGTGATCTTAGCTTTGAATTTTCTTTTGTAACTCCAATTAATTTGCGTGTGGAAAATAGATCGGTAATACTTGTTCAGCCCTGGCAGTTTAATGGAGCCATTTTCCAAAGCTATTAAATATATAGTGTCATTAAAGTGTTCATATTTTTTTGTGATTTTTTTTTAAATTTCGATGCACTTAAGACCAAGCTTTATGAGTTCAGCTTTGAGTACATTAGGGTCCATATCTCCTACACCGTACAGAATTACTTTAAATGCTTTCACACTTCTCATGTCATGAGAAAAAAATTTTCTTGTTTTAATTTAGAAATTACTAAGCTATAAGAATCCATGGATTCACACATAATCTTAATACCGATAGAAGTTTTTTTTAATGCAATAATCTGCAATATTTAATGATTTTAATAGATTGTGAATGTATTCACTCGTTTTTTTGAAGCAGTTTTATTAGCGGCACATACACTTTTTTGGAATTTCACTCGGAGTTATTACATCTTCCATATCGTCATTGTCACTGTCCGGAAGACATTGAAGGGGACTCCAGTAGTTTGTCCTGGAGTCCTTTTTACGAGCACTTGCATTTTTCATAATGCCACGGAATTTTTTTTACAAACGTTTGTCCTTGGTTTGAGGCGATCTATCGCGCTTAGATATTTTGGTGTATTTTTATTTATTTATAGATTTAAAGAGGGTAAGTCACACGAATATGTCATCCGCAGACAAAAGCTCATGCGGAGGAAGACTACAGTTGGCGCAAATCTTGCTTCTAGTGCACCTTTCTTTATCGACTCCACGACTAAGGTCACAAGTTGTCGAATCTGAGCGACAGCGAATATCTACCGAACTCAACTCTGACATTGATGCAATCATTAATTGGGGTGTGAAAAACCGAGTTGAGTTCAACGCGGCAAAAACTCAGTGCTGTCTGCTGTCTCTCAAGCGGGAGGGGCTACTAACGCAGCCAAATGGAGTTGATGTTGAGGAATCTAATGGTTTGTCAATGCTTAGCATGCATGTTAGCTGAGATCTTCGTTGGAATCAGCAGATAAGAGATGCTGCTAAAGCTGGAGCTAAATGCCTGGGATTCCTCAAAAAATGTAAACGATTTTTCACTCCCATAAACTTGGCTATAATCTATAAAGCTTACATTAGTCCGAGACTTGAATATAACTCGTATATTTGGGTGGGACACCCCACCACATGCCTGAGTTTACTCGATCGTATTCAGCGACAAGCATGTAGGCTGATTGGTGATCAGTCCATTTGCAATCAAATTCCCTCGCTCGAACACCGCCGAAATGTTGTATGCTTAGCGCTCCTGTACCCGTACTTCCATCATAAGTGTTCGGACGAAATCTATAGTTATGTCCCACCAGTTCGTCCGTTCAAACGCAATACACTTCCGCACACCCTTACACAATAAACCCTGCTTTCGGGCGCACTGTTAAATTCTGAAGATCGTTTTTTAACGACTCCACACGAATGTTGAATAACTTGCCTTCTTCAATATTTCCTGATACTTATAATCCGCAAAGATTCAAAATTAGAGCGCATCGTCACTTCACTTTCTATCCTTTCCTCTCTAATCTTTAATTCTCTCCTATACCCCTTCCTCTGTCTCTGTCACTGGGTTAATAAACTTTAAAGGACATAAAAAAAAAACCTCTTAGTCGTATGCCAAGTAACTGCGGCATCTCATAGGCGAAGGAATATATTCCTTAACCTTTGCCTTGCACCAATCAATTTTGACCGTTTATGGAATTTGATAAAGATCAAAAGTGAAAACTACAATGAAAACTTTAATTTTTTTGTGAACTTGTGTACCTCGGTTACACCTTGCGATTTCATCTCTACAACGATCTCAGTTTCTTGCATATTTTTCAACCATTGTGCATATACACTGCTGTGCAAAATAATAAGCACAGGTTAAAGAAAAATTGAATTTCGTTTATTAAAGCCAGAACAACGGGTTTATACTTAGGTAGTTATTTTTTTTAATTCTCTATTAATTTTACTTTAAAACTAAAAACATTAATAGGAGTTCAAAGAGTACAATTTTTGGAAATTAAAAAAGAATAAAGCATTTCAACATTTTTACCTGTGCAAAAAAATAAGCACATATAAAATAAAACGAAAATATTTATACAAATAATGATGAAATAAAAGTTAGTAATACATTATTTACTTATTAATTAAGTTATTATTAATATTTAGTTGTGCTTCCCCTTTTTTTTTTTTTTATAATCTGCGCGCCTTTAATTGTTTCAGGGCACGGGCGTCAGGGAAAGGGGGAAGAGGAACAGAGGAGGCACGTTGGCTTTAAATGTTTGAAGGTTGTAGTGATGGGGAAATACAGAGCTTGGTAGATCGTTCCACATTCGTGTTGTTCGGCTTATAAATGAATCCCTATATTTGACAGTACGACCGAAGTTTGGCTTTAGGGTAAACTGATGTGCATTCGAAGCATGTCGCGTATTGCGGGTGAAATTTTGAAGGGGAGGAATGCAACTGGCTATTTCGCTGGAACATTTGTTGTGGAAAAAACGATAAAACAGGGAGAGACAGGAGACATTTCTCCGATGTTCTAGTGAATGAATGGAATTCACAATGTCTCTATCACCTATAAGTTTTAACGCGCGATTTTGTACCCTATCAAGAATGTGCAAAACGGTCTTGGGTGCACCAGACCAGATATGGGCGTTATATTCCAGCTTAGGGCGGATGAATGCCTTATAAATTGAGGCCAGATCAGACGGGGTAAAATATTTCTTGCACCGTTTAAGGAATCCTAGACATTTTGCAGCATTTTAGGCGACCTCGAATATGTGATCATTCCATCGAAGATGTTTATTAATACACATACCGAGAATGGCAAGTCTTTCAGTTTCAATGATGCAAGTACCATCCATGGATAATGGTTGAGGGTTTTGGTTTCGCTTGAGAGACAGAAGACAGCATTGTGTTTTGGAAGCATTAAATTCCACTCTGTTGGAATTTAATTATTTAATTATGCTGTCCAGGTCGGAATTTAATGTGTTTAACATACGTTGCCGTTCCCCTTCTACGGCCGAAGAGCAAGGACGTGAGTTAGGGAACGAATATGAAAAACTGAGGGTACTGTCATCAGCGAAGGAATGGATTGGATTAGAAGTTGCAGACAAGAGATCATTTATAAAAATAAGAAAGAGAGTCGGAGACAAAACAGAGCCTTGGGGAACACCAGCATTTATTTGGTGAATTGCAGACTTGAAGCCGTCCAAAATAACTTGTATTGAACGCCCCGAAAGGTAATTTCTAATCCATTGAAGAAGAGACTCATCAATGCCATATGCACGCATTTTCGACAAAAGAGCCTGATGCCAAACTCTGTCAAATGCTTTTGAAATATCAAGCGCAACCATCTTGGTTTCGCCGAAGTGATGAAGAGATTGGTTCCACTTCTCGGTGAGATATGCCATTAAATCACCAGTGGACCTGTTGCTACGAAAACCATACTGCCGGTCATTAAGGAGTTTTCGTGAATCGAGATATTTCATAAGCTGATGATTTATCAGCGTTTCCATGACCTTGGAAAGAAGGGACGTGAGTCGGTAATTGGACGGGGAGGAAGATTCGCCTTTTTTGGGGACGGGCTGGACAAATGCTGTTTTCCATCTACTCGGAAAGAGCCCTGAAAAGTAGGATAGACAGAAAAGCTTACGCAGAGGTTTTGCCAGAGTGGAAGAACACCTCTTCAGAACTATGGGGGGGATACCATCTGGACCAGCGGATTTGTGTATGTTAAGACCTTTGAGTACTCCTGCAAATGTACGAGTGCGAAAGTGGACTTGTCCCATGTAAAATTTGACGCTCTCAAATACAGGTGGAGACGAAGCATTATCTGGCAGCGTGGAGTTCGCTGCAAAGTGAGCAGCAAGCAGATTAGCTTTGTCTAAGGAGCTGACAGCTGGAATGTCATTGTAAATGAGCGTGGGGATGGCAGACGAGGCAGAATTTTTAATATTTTTGACGAATGACCAAAAATTTTTACTACCTTTGGGACATTGTATAATTTTTTGCCTCAATTTTTGGTCATGTAAGAATTTTACACGTCGAATATGGGCATTGCAGTCTTTTCTGGCTTGTTTAAACTTCTTTCGGTTTTCCTCAGATTTGTTGGCTTTATAAGACCGAAAACTTACTTCTTTCAACCTGATAGCCTCTTTACAGCTCTGGTCAAACCACGAGTTTGCCTTAGGTTTAATGCTCTTATTCTGTCATTTATACCTAAGATTTATTTATCAGGGTGCGAAGTAAGAAACAAGTCCAAAGTGTTGGCGGAATGACTTTCAATGTTCGGTATACGTGTAGGCTCATTTACAAGCTGAGTCAAATTGTTTATCTCAGCGAAAAGTTCAACATACCTTCCTTCGGGTGTTGTCTGTCCAGAATGATGAAGCCAATCCGAATTGTGTATATTGAAATCGCCCGCAATGACAATTTCAGTATGAGGGTACAAGGAGACAATTCGAGTGATGGAATCGGACAGCGCATCAAATTCGTCAAAAGTTGAGTTGCTGTCCGCACTAGGGCTTCTATAAATAAAGCAGTAGTGAATTATTTGCTTACGGACGGTGAATTTTAGCCATTTGAAATTAAATTCCGGGTTTGAACAGTGGCCATACTGTGGTGGAACTTGGTAAGCAATATCACTACGGACGTAAATGGCGAGGCCACGGTGGGGAAAGAATAATGACACTAAGTTATATCCAGGCAGTTTCAAATCGGAAGATTCTTCAACTACCTGTGTTTCACTTAGTGCCAAAACAGCTGGTTTGTGGGAATGGACGTGGGCGTACACATCAAAGCAATTCATTCGAAGCCCACGAATGTTGGTAAGATCAACCCTAAATTCCCTCATCACTACAACATAGAAACACAAAAAGACACAACTCTGACGTAACTAAGCGAAGCTGTGAAGTGAAGATCCAATGAATAGTTTTCCAAAACAAACTGTCGCAGGTGCTATGCCCAAACGACAATCAGCTAAGGTCCGCTATTCAGAGAAACATTCACAGTCCGCTATGTATCAAATATTACACTCTCTCAGTCATCGCAACTGGGAGTATGTACATACATATGTAGCACATGCTCCAATTACGATAACGAAGAAGCGCAACAGCGAGTGAGTGGGGGTGAAAGGATGGAATACACCGGCACTGAATTGTTTATTTGCTTTTTTTTTAATTAATTAATTTTTTTTTTTTTTTTTTTCCACTGCACTTCCACTGATTTGATTTGGCGCGCGCGATCGATTTTATTTATTTTTTTTTTTTTGTTAGAAGGAATTAACAAATTGTTTTTTTTTTTTTTTTTTGTCACTACGGTGGAGAGTGGGAGTTGGAACGCGTGTGCTCACGACGGCAGGCAAAAGGCAACTTAAGCTTCAAAACAGCCTTGCACCTACGGGGCAAATCAACCAGTTTTTAATAGTTTAGCATTAGCTAAATTATTCGTTTTAAGGAATTTGTTTGTTAACCAAAGTGATTCTGAGTAAAAACTCAGAAGTGTGCGACAGCTACACAAATTGAAGGACCAGCACTTGCAGAAATTCAGAGAGAAAGGCGAAAAAAAGAAAGTGACGAAATATTTTAAATTTGTTTATTACGAGTACAATAGGTATTTATCTCTGCAGTGGTCAAAATCCAAGTGGACGAGAGATCGATCTAGCACACTGTTGGTTGACTCAAATCGGAATTCTAAACAATTTTTTTTACATATTCTCAACAATTATTTAGGGTATAATTGGAATATTTAGCAACATTTAAGAATTAGATAAAACAACAATTGTTTTTAAATATTTCCGAACATCCCCCCCACCTCGTTGTGGCTGCGACCATCGAGGGCGTTGTTGTAGCGAGGGCAAGTACTCCAAACTCCAGCGCTTCCAGTAGCCTTGTATTTTCGATTGTAGTAACCGCCAAGAAGACAGACGATTTTGGATGATAATGAAATGAGCTGGGGTTAATGGATCTTAACCATTATCAGAGGTTTGACATAGAGGGCGACAATTTAAGGGCTTCGATTTGAGTAAGAAGAGTGCAACTTCAGAACCAATGACGCGTTTGAGGTGCTGTTTAACAGGCTTCACCCCAGCTTCCCACAAACTGCCGAAATGTGGTGCTGAAGGGAGAATGAAGTGCCAAGTGATGGAATCGCGAGCGAGGGATTTTTTTTTTATAATTTGCGCGCGCCAAAGAGGATATGAATACTCTTATTCTATTACAGGGCACGGGCGTTGTGAAGAAGAGAGAGAGAGAGAGAACGAAAGTTTTAGTGTAGTGGTTCGAAACTCAGATGATATTAAGTTTCTGTAAACTCCAAGGGTAGCGTCCAGATAACTGGGGAGTTTGTTTGTTTTGCTTTTGTCGTTGATCATGATTCACAGTATTTTTTCCGCCCTCCTGATTTCATCATCACGATCAAGTTGCGTTTTCAGCCATATGACCACTCTACAGCCAGTGTTATGCCTTCGCAGTAGAGTTGACTTAGCTGAACCCATAGCGTGACAAGCGATGATGTTACCACTACACCACGGCCACCTCTAATTTCAGCTACTAATGAGTTGTGATGTTCAGACATGGTAATTGGGTACTGAATTAGATTCGATGGTGCTATACCACGAGAAGCACAGTTCGCAGGGTTCTGTTCAGACCTGATGAGAAACCACCTGTTTATGGGAATGGTATTCAGAATCGCAGAAGTTGGGTTTCCGATGAAGATATCCCAACGACGAGAAAGAGGCGAGAGCCAGGAGAGAACAACCTGAGAGTCACACTAAGCGAAGACGTTTGAAAACGTAGTGTTCAAAGACTTGCACGTAATCGTGCAAGCAATAGTGGTGCAACTCGTCTCTTAGCTGCGATGATATTGGATCGGCGGCATAAGAGGAAGCCAAGGCATCTGAGAAACCGTGCAATTGGAATAATGCATCCGCTATACCTATGCACCGAGGTATGCTGATTTTCTTAAGTTCAGGAAGTTCTTGACGATTCTTACACCATTGTGTAACGATGAAGTCTGGGAGAGGGTCATCCCAGTTGAGTTTTCGATGCCACAATTCTTGAAAAATGATCTTTAGTTACACGACCGAGGGAACGAGGAAACCGAGGGGATCAAAAATTCGAGAAACTCTACGAAGGATTTGGCGTTTTGTGACAGATTCATTGGGTGTTATATTTAAGCGAAACGAGAAACAATCGATTTTAGAGTTCCAGTAAAAACCGAGTACTTTAACCCAAGAATCCCTCTGATTTCATTTTGAATGAGTATTTGTTCTTTGCAATTACTTTGCCACTTGCTAAGTTTCAAGCCGTCGTCAACGTAAAAGTCATTTAAAAGTATTTCCGCGGCGACAGGGTACTCTTCACGATAATCATGTGCCAACTGTTCTAAGACGCGTACCGAAAGACAGGGAGCGCACGAGGTTCCATAAGTAACCGTCCAGCCAACACCCAGCCAAAGATAGTCTTTTGGGCAATTGGTTGACCGTTTGAGCCGCGAACTATTTCACCTTGAAGAATTTCCCATACCTAATCCGCACCGAGTAAAATATCTACGGAACTGGGTTAGTTAAATGAAGCTAGGTTCAAATTTAAGATACGACCCCAATCCTTTATGTCAAACGAAACAGATGGCATCACTGAGGTTATGTCCTTATGTCAAACGAAACAGATGGCATCACTGAGGTTATGTTTGATAAAATGAAGGTTCTCTTAGTTCCTATGTTCATTGCGATGAATTCTGCACATAGCGAAAGAGAGTGCGGCGAACTGCAGATGGGACACTGATTTGACGATGAGACGTGCATACTTTTGATAGCTGGGGCCTCTTCATCGATTCGGGGATATTTCCTCTACACGGTTTTAGAGCCTCACAGCGTCGTTCGAGAAAGGTTAAGAGCTGCGTTATAGTGGGGTATTCGAAGTCTACACTATGTGCTGACCAAGCCTGTCGAATGTCTGGATCCATTTTGCTAACTAACGCGTAGATCATCCATGGATCTCTTTCTAACGAATTCAGAGAGTTGAGACCTCGTATAATCTCATCGGCGCAGTCATCATTTGCGAAGTGTTCCTATGTTAGAACTATGAGGCGAAGGCAGTTTCATAAAGGTTTCCACAAGACTGTTGATACCGTGGCCTGTTGTTCCTCTTTTCTAGTCTTCCCCATGCCTGTTCATATATGGCATCAGACAATGGGATATGGTTTAGCAAATTTAGGGCATCACCCCGAAGTGACGGTCGAAGAAAGTAAAATTGTTGAGTTGGTGACAAGTTTGGTTTATTGTGAACTGAACTCTCAAAAATGCCCCGGAACAATGGCCACTCACTATAATTTCCCGAGAAGGGTTCGATATGAAATATTGAAAAATGGTCGATGAAGTGTGCATATGTCCTAGCTGTGTCCGGTTGCTGCTGTACAGGAGTTTGTGGGTTAAGTGAAGGGTTGCGTGCATATAAACTAGCTGCATCCGACTGCTGCTGTACAGGAGTTTGCGGGTTAGATTTCACAACGAGATACTTTGACTCGAATTCCTCGAAGTCGGGTTCAGGGTCAGAGTAACTTTCATCATATTATATATTGTAGCATAATAATAACTACGCGCCTATGTCTATGCAGCAAATTCCGAAGTGACTTTCCATTTTGGCGGAATTTTGGTTCAAACTGTCCTTTCATTCGAGGTTCGTGTCTGGGACGAAGTCTCCACAGCTCATGTCAACGAAAGAGACGAATAATATCAGGGATAAAAGGGAATTATAACTGCAATAATTATTTCTCTTGTTCCAGTGGTCGAAGAATTTGCTAGAAGCTTCTGGCTATCAGAAACTTCTGCTATATAAGGACAGATGGCGATCAAAAAAAAGACAGTTGGTTTAGAACCGTGGCGAAGAGATTAGAAAAGTGATAATGGGCGAAGTTGTAATTTGGTGATAAATTGAAAGTTGAGAGTGAACAAGAAAAAGTAATTAGTTTGGATTTGTGAATTAAGAAATTGAAAGGAGATAAAGTGATTTGAGAGGAAAGAGACCTTGTAAGAAAAGAATAAGGCGAAGAATAGTATAGTGTGAACTTGAATTGTTCTATAGAGTAGAAAATAAAGAAATAATTTCTCAGAATAATTGTTTTATCTACTCGAGCCGTAGCCCGCATACTACATTGGTGTCAGAAGTGGGATAAAACTTATTCTGTGAATAACTATTTCCGTGGTGTGAAATTGCACAAGCAAAAAAAAAAAAAAAAACGATTTCTGTGTTGAGTTAATTAGTTGCGCAAAATGGGTCGCAAATTGGGAAAACTAACTATAACTCAACTAAAGGCAGAACTCAGTAAGCGGAACCTCGACACAACTGGGGGAAAAGATGCCCTACTGATTCGTCTGGAAGAAGCAGTAACGCAGGAAGGTGAAAATCCGCACGACGTAGAGTTTGACGTGGAAGAGGAAGCAGTAAGTACAGCAGCCGACCCGGGTATAACAAGTCTGCTCCTGCAACTTAAGTTAGTCATGGACGAACAAAAGAAAGCAATAGAAGATCAAAGGAATTCTCTAGAACTTAAGCTGGACGAACAAAAGAATTCTCTAGAACTTAAGTTGGATGAACAAAAGAAGGCAATGGATGAACAAAAGAAAGCAATGGACGAACAAAAGAATTCTCTAGATGCTCTGGAAAGTAAACTTGATGAGCAAAACAAGAACTTGGAATCCAAATTCGAAGTGATCGAAGAGAAAATCGAGAAGGTAGAGATGCAACTCGAAAAAGTCGAAACTAGATTCGATGAAAATTTTGAGAAACAGGAAACTCAGTTCGGGAAGATAGAGATTCAGTTTGAAAAAGTGGATACGCAATTCGAGATAGTAGGAAAGCAAGTCGAAAATCTTGCTAAGGAGCTCAGCAACGTGAAGAGACAGAAAGCACGGGAATATTCCACTGACGGTCTGAGAAGAAAGGAGATGCAGCCTCCTATCTTCGATGGTCAAACATCATGGCCAATTTATAAGAGGCAATTCGAAGCGGCCGCAATGACCAATAGCTGGGACGATGAAGAGAAGTCTATTGCACTCACGCTTGCACTGAGGGGTCCAGCTGCGGAGCTCTTGCAGACCATCCCGGAAGATAAACAGCAGAACTACGACTCTCTGGTTCAGGCTATCGAGATGCGGTTTGGGGATGAACACATGCAGCAGGTGTACAGGGTTCAGCTGCGTAGTCGAGTCCAGAAAAGGGGGGAAACGCTCCAACAGTTGCAAGCGGATATAGAGCGACTAGCCCATCTTTCATACCCTAAAGCCGGTGAGGAGCTTATCAACGAAATGGCGGTGGAAGCTTTTATTCAGGCCATAGAGGACAGACAACTGCAAATGGCTGTAAGGATGGCTGAAAAGCGAACACTCCCCGAGGCATTGGCATTCGCTTTGTCAATGAAGGCTGCGGACCAAGCATACCAGGGAATACACCGTGTCAGGGAAATGTCCGTCGTGGAATGCTCATGCCAGAGAACAGCCGTCATGGATGAAGACAGAGCTCGCGGAAGTCAAATCCGTTGCTGGAATTGCAACCAAACCGGACACCTACAACGGCAGTACAGAAGTGCACCTAGACGAGGAAATTGTTCACATTGCGGAAGTAGGAGAAGCAGAGAGGAAGCATCTGGCTGTCAGTCAGACTTCCCAAAACCAGCAGTCGGGAAATGCGTAAGGACCAACTTCGCGGGGCAGAAATTGGTTACTGGAATCGAGGCCCCCAGGACCACCATTCAAGTTTCGCAAACCAAACGGGGTAACAAGAGCCTGACAGTGGAGGCACTAATCAACGAGAAGAAGTGCGTAGCCACCATCGACACAGGTGCCACTGCCTCCATTGTAAGAAGAGATATCGTCAAAAGCTCCTGGCTGCACAACACCAACAGCTACTGCCTGAAGACTGCAACAGGGGAAATGGCGAAGGTATTTGGAGAAGTTCGTCTTACGATTACTCTGGCAGGACTGACGTTCTCCCATGCGTTTCTGGTGGCAGATATATGCGACGAGTGCATCATCGGAGTAGACTTCATGAAAGCAAATGAAGTAATCTTGGACATCGGGATGCAAGTACTGAGGTATCGAAATGTGGAGATTCCGATGGTGTACGGAAATGAGAATGCCGTAACTCTCAGGACAGTCATCAGCAAAGACGAAGTTTTGCCGCCGTCTTCAGAGACAATCATTTGGACGAAACTGGAAGGTGATCTTGGGGGCCACCGATTCTACATAGTAGAACCAGACCCAGAGAAGAATTCTCAAGACTACATCGTGGGAAAGACGTTAGTCGAACCAAAGAACACCATGGTTCCAGTAAGAGTTTTGAACGCAAGACCACACACTGTCAAACTAAGGCGAGGGGAGGTGACTGGAAAATGCACGCCGATTACCGCCGTCGCAACAATATCTGAACGTGATGCTCCAAAACCTCTCACATCTCCTTGGACAGCGGAAACGAGAGAAACGATTCTCCAGTCCAGTGAGCTGAATCAGGAGCAGCGAACTATGGCAGAGAATCTTATCAATGAGTATGCTGATGTATTTGCCTCACAGGACGGAGAATACGGCCGAACACACCTGGTACAACATCGAATAGACACTGGTGATACTAGACCAATTCGTCAGCCTGCTAGGCGCCTTCCATTGGCAAAGCAGACAGAAGTTGCAGAGATGGTGTCGGCAATGGAGAAAGAAGGTCTGATTGAAAGTTCCAAAAGTCCGTGGGCATCACCGGTTGTACTGGTTAAGAAGAAAGATGGCAGCACGCGGTTCTGCGTGGACTATCGGCAGCTCAATTACGTCACCAAGAAAGACAGCTACCCTCTGCCACGGATTGACGACACGCTAGACACCCTATCAGGAGCCCGATGGTTTTCCACTCTCGACTTGAAGAGTGGCTACTGGCAGGTACAGATCCATCCAGAAGACCGGGAGAAAACCGCCTTCACCGCAGGAAATGGGCTATGGCAATTCACGGTAATGCCATTCGGGCTGTGCAATGCTCCGGCGACTTTCGAGCGATTGATGGAATGTGTCCTGCAAGGGTTAACATGGAAAACCTGTTTGGTTTACTTGGATGATGTCATCGTCATAGGAAAAACGTTTGCGCAACACCGAGACAATCTAAGGGATGTGTTTCAAAGGCTTCGAAGTGCCCGCCTGAAGCTCAACCCCAAGAAGTGCGCCCTGTTTAGAGCGGAAGTCAAGTACCTGGGACACATAATTTCAGCGAAAGGAGTGAGAACCGATCCGGAGAAGGTCGAAGCGGTGAAAAACTGGCCAGTCCCCAAAGACAAACACCAACTAAGGAGCTTCCTGGGCCTAGCCACCTACTACAGACGGTTCGTGAAGGATTTTGCCGGGATCGCAAAGAACCTGCACCAGTTGACGGAAAAGGGAAAACAATTCAAATGGTCAATTGAGTGCGAGAAGAGCTTCAAGGCACTTAAACAACGGCTATGCGATGCCCCGATACTGGCTTACCCCACTCCCGGGGAAACGTTCGTTGTGGATGCAGATGCTAGTAATGTCGGGGTAGGAGCCGTACTCTCCCAGGTGCATGACGGCCAAGAGAAGGTGGTTGCGTACTTCAGCAAGGTGCTCTCTAAGCCAGAAAGGAACTACTGCGTGACAAGGAGAGAACTTCTAGCTTTGATCTTGGCTACGAAGCATTTTCACAAATACCTCTACGGGAGGAAGTTCGTTCTTCGCACAGACCATGCAGCCTTAAAATGGCTATTACAGTTCAAGAGTCCTGAGGGTCAGGTCGCAAGATGGATCGAAAGGCTGCAAATCTACGACTACGAAATACAGCATCGTAAAGGAAGGCTCCACTCTAATGCGGATGCACTGTCCCGGAGACCATGCAGAACGGATTGTAAACATTGTGCGCGTCAGGAAGAACGGGAGCTGGTTTCCATCCAAAGAATGAGAGCCGAACCTATCGCCGGCTGGAGCGTAGATGAGATCCGGAACGCTCAGAAGGAAGACCCGGATATCGAGCCGATTCTGGCCTGGAAGGAGAACATGGAGAAACCGGATCATCAGGACATCTCTCACAGAAGCCCGACCTTAAAGGCATATTTTGCGCAGTGGGACTCCCTCCATGTCCAAGAAGGTGTTCTGAGAAGAAAATGGGAATCCTCCGACGGAAAGTCGTTTGTAATGTAGCTTGTCGTACCGCGGACGAGGGTCAAGGAGGTGTTACAGGAAATGCATGGCGGGGCGACCGGAGGCCACTTGGGAGTGAATAAGACGCTAGAAAAGGTACGAGAACGTTTTTATTGGTTAAAAGCGAAGGAAGATATCGAAGACTGGTGCAGAAAATGCGACGTGTGTGCAGCTAGCAAGGGTCCGAGAATCAAAACTCGAGGTAAGATGCACCAATACAACGTGGGAGCACCTTTCGAACGAATCGCCATTGACATCGCAGGGCCCTTTCCGGAAACCGACAATGGTAATCGGTATATACTCGTAGTGATGGACTACTTCAGTAAGTGGCCGGAAGCGTTTCCGATCCCTAACCAGGAAGCCAGAACCGTGGCGGAGCAGATCGTCTACAATTGGGTTAGCAGATTCGGTGTGCCCTTGGAATTGCATTCTGACCAAGGGCGGAACTTCGAGTCAAGAATCTTCCAAGAGATGTGTCAACTACTCGGAATCAAAAAGACAAGGACAACCCCGCTTCATCCACAGTCGGACGGTATGGTGGAGCGTTTCAATAGGACTTTGGACGAACATCTCTCGAAGGTCGTAGGTGACTACCAACGGGATTGGGACCGGCAGATTCCCTTGTTTTTGATGGCCTATAGAAGTGCCGTGCATAGCACTACTCGACATACGCCGTTCGAAATCTTATTCGGTGGAATAGCTCGTTTACCCAGTGAGGTGAAATTTGGATCTCCTACCAATGAGCCCAGAAATGAAGAAGAGTACGTGGCGGACCTTAGGGAAAGGCTTAGGGACATACACCAAAGGACCAGAAGCCAGATTAAGATGACGAGCGACCGCATGAAGACCAGGTATGATGCCAAGGCAACAACGTCAGGATTCCAGGAAGGAGATCTGGTGTGGCTGTATAATCCCCATCGCCAAAAGGGGAAGTCACCTAAATTACAGCGGAACTGGGAAGGTCCCTACAGAATAGTAACCCGCATCAACGATGTTGTCTACCGCATCCAGCGAGGACCGAGGGCCAAAATGAAAGTGGTTCATGTGGACCGACTGAGTCGATACAATGGCCGAAATGAGGATGCACTTGTTCGGGACGAACACGTCTAAGAGGGGGGCAGTGTAGCATAATAATAACTACGCGCCTATGTCTATGCAGCAAATTCCGAAGTGACTTTCCATTTTGGCGGAATTTTGGTTCAAACTGTCCTTTCATTCGAGGTTCGTGTCTGGGACGAAGTCTCCACAGCTCATGTCAACGAAAGAGACGAATAATATCAGGGATAAAAGGGAATTATAACTGCAATAATTATTTCTCTTGTTCCAGTGGTCGAAGAATTTGCTAGAAGCTTCTGGCTATCAGAAACTTCTGCTATATAAGGACAGATGGCGATCAAAAAAAAGACAGTTGGTTTAGAACCGTGGCGAAGAGATTAGAAAAGTGATAATGGGCGAAGTTGTAATTTGGTGATAAATTGAAAGTTGAGAGTGAACAAGAAAAAGTAATTAGTTTGGATTTGTGAATTAAGAAATTGAAAGGAGATAAAGTGATTTGAGAGGAAAGAGACCTTGTAAGAAAAGAATAAGGCGAAGAATAGTATAGTGTGAACTTGAATTGTTCTATAGAGTAGAAAATAAAGAAATAATTTCTCAGAATAATTGTTTTATCTACTCGAGCCGTAGCCCGCATACTACAATATATATTTTTTGAAAATTGCCTATGAACTACGAGGTAAGCGCGCGCCAAAATATTTATGGTTAATCACAAAAGTAATTATTCACCTATGTGAGTGTATCAAAAGTCTTAAGAAAACAGTTTATTTCGTTTGAACCAATACCAACCTTACCTCATTTCTGTTGTTTGACATTTGCGAAGTTGCTTTAAAACAAAAATAACGGAATAACTTGCCTTTGTTCGAGAGGAGAATAATAATACATTCATGGTATTTTAGTACTAAACGCGGATCAGTAAACACATGTAGATATAAATCTGCTCTTTTTTAATAGAATTATTTTAGAAATCTGTAAGAGGAGTAAAAATGATTGAGTTTAAAGAATTTTGTTGAATGAATTTCTATGTATCTACTAGAAATGGCACCACGTGGAAAATAGCTTTCAATTGACCTTAAAAATTTAGTGATAAAATTTTAAAAAGAAAAGAAATCGATGCGCGAAGTGGCGAAGTTAATTGACAAAAGCCCTGCAACGGTACAAAAAATTTAGAAAAAAAAAATAGAATCTATGGTACAATAGAAAATCGAGCTAGATTTGTACGCCCCCGTATCTTTACTCAAGTAGAAAAGCACATTATTGTCCGAAAAGTAAGGAATGATCCCAAATCACCGAAGAAACAGGAAATTTAATTTTGGTGGGGCAAAATGTCCCATTTATTTGGCTTAATACAAGCTAGAAAAAAAAATACAATACAATACTTACAATACTAGAACTAAAAACTAAGACTTATAACTAGGAGTTAAAGCTAGGGCTTATGTAGAAGGAGGCTAAGTTTAATGGAGGAAGAGCTACGGTTGAAATCAAAAATGGAAATGTTTGAGTTTACTTTCCGTAGCATACGGGAAATTGGTTCGTTGGAGC
Organism: Pocota personata; assembly: GCA_963082735.1. NCBI lineage: Eukaryota > Metazoa > Arthropoda > Insecta > Diptera > Syrphidae > Pocota > Pocota personata. The sequence goes on from OY720432.1 coordinate 28,692,700, forward strand.
CGTAGGACGTGCGGTGGGTTGGCAGATAGAAGAGACGGGGGTGTCTTAAATTACGAGGGTTAGTATTTAAGAAGATGGAGTTGTAAAGAGACGGGCAATCGATAGAGCCTGAGAGGAGGCGATGAATGAAGAGAATGTCTGCAGCATCTCTCCGGTCCTCAAGGCTATTCAGGTTAATGAGTTTGAGGCGGTCATGATAGGGAGGCAGAATTAGGGGATCGTTCCAAGAGAGACCGCGGAGGGCAAATCGAAGAAAACGTCGTTGTATGCTTTCGATTCTGGCTACATGAACTTGCTGATAGGGTGACCATGCTTGGCTGGCGTATTCGAGGAGGGGGCGGACGAAAGTGATGTAGAGAGATCTGGTTACGTAGGGATCAGAGAATTCCTTTGACCACCGTTTAATAAATCCAAGGGATGAATTGGCTTTACGAATTATCTCGTCAATATGCGAACGGAAATTAAGTTCCCGGTCGTACAATATGCCAAGGTCACGAAGAGACTGTACGATGGGTATAGGTTGATCATTAAGAAGGTAAAGACGGGGAGGGGACTTGTTGTACTTACGTGATAAGGTGATGGATTGGCATTTCGCAACATTTAGCTCTAGGCAGTTTTTGAGACACCAAATAGAAAAAGAATCTAGATCTTGTTGAAGCAAGCAGGGGTCTTGTGATGAAGATATGTGTTTATAAAATTTGGTGTCGTCGGCATAGAGAGAGATAGAGGAGTGTTTAATAACCCTTTCCAAATCGTTTATAGTTAAGATGAAGAGAAGGGGACCTAGATGACTGCCTTGTGGTACACCAGAGGTGGCCAGAAATGGGGCAGATAGGACGGACCTGAAGCAAACGCTATAGAAACGGTTTTCCAGATAAGAGGATATCCATTTCAGCAGTATTGGTTCAAAACCAAGGGCAGACAATTTGAAAAGGATTAATTTGTGGGATATCTTATCGAAAGCTTTACTAAAATCGGTTGCAACAACATCGACTTCTTTACCACTTTCTAAGGCCGACAGCGCAGAGGACGTGAATTCAACGAGGTTTGTGGTGGTTGATCTACCTTTTAGAAAGCCATGTTGGTTTTGAGAAATTAAAGACTTGCATTGAAAGCTTAAGGATTCGTACAAAATACTTTCCAGGAGTTTGGGTATATGCGAAAGTTTGGCTATCGGGCGATAATTAGTAACTTCGCTCTTTAATCCCTTTTTATGAATTGGCGTTATGAAGGAGGACTTCCATATATGAGGAAAGTCGCCTTGTGATAGCGAGAGTTTAAAGAGGTGCGAAAGGGGGTAGGAGAGCACGAGGGAGCACTTCTTAAGAAAAATAGCGGGTATACCATCTGGGCCTGGTGAGTATTCATCATTAAGTTTTTGTAATTTATTTTCAATTACAGTAGGTTCGAAAGTTTGAGAGAGAAAGGGACCAATGGAGTAGTCAGGTAGGTAGTTGAAATAAAAGGGATCTGGAACAAAGGCGTTGTCGGCAAAAGATTGTTTAAAAAAGGTGGCATAAAAATTAGCAATGGTGTGTGGATCACTTGAAGATATGTTTTCGTAAGAGAGGGATGGAGGGTAACCGTCAGATTTTTTCTTGTAGTTAACAAATCGGAAAAAAGATTTAGGGTCGCTTATAAGGTTGACTTGCGCATTGTCAACATATCGTTGATAGAGGGAGTTATAAGCCTGAGTGAATTGAAGGTATGAGCCGAGATAGTTGGAATAGTCAGAAAAAGACTTGTTTCGAAGGAAAACTGACCATAATTTGTTTCTCTTGTTGCGTAACGATCGGAGTCTTCGATTGTACCATGGAGGGGATGTAGAGAAGGGTTTTGGCCGAGAAATAGGGACAAAAAGGGAGATAGAAGCAAATAGTTCTCTGTAAAACAAGGAGATGGCATCATTTACAGGGAGATTGGCAAACTCAAATGAGACTTTGCTGAGGTGTTCATTTATTTTTCGGAAATTGGCTTTATGAAAATCATAACAAGGGAGGCCAGCGGGGGGTGTGGGCTGTAGTGGAGGGTCGTGAAAAAAAGAAAGAAGAAGCGGGGGGTGAAGGTTGTCAATAGTTGATAGAAGAAGAGGGGAGAGTGAGACAGAGGAGTTAAGTGGGTCAGTAGTGAAGATTAGGTCTAACTGCCTACCCATATAATTAGAGATGCCGCTAACTTGGCATAGACTTGAGTCGGTTAGTCGATCAATGAAGAGACATTCTTTAGTTCCCCCTTCGGATAGGGGTTAGAATATACCCGAGGTAGGCATGCCTGTCGTAAGAGGCGACTAAAATCCACCCTCCGTATACCGAGTATGGCGTATACAAAAACATGCAATGAACAAAACGAAAGATATTAATACCCCAGGTGGCAGTCCAGGTACACTGGAAAATCCACCCTCTTCGGAGGTCGGCTCTACGGATTCTGGGGAGAGCCATTTATTGCGTTCATCTGACCCTTTTAAAAAAGGTACTAGGGTAGTTAGATCTCCAACATCAAGATCTACCATGAAAACGTGCGGAACTAGAAGTCCGGCGACATCGATAGTGTCGGCGCACGAACAACGGACTTCAGCGAAAATTCAAAGCCTAACAGACGAAAATATGGAACTCCGGACCAGGCTAAGTAAAATGGAACTTCTCTGCGAAGAACTAAGTAAGGAATTAAATGTACTTAAAGCAGAAAATAAAGCATTTAATGATACATCGAAACCTCGTAATGAGTCTGCTGCGAGTTCAATCGTCCCCGATAACACGGATTATAAAACGGATGATGAAGAACTAAGTCGGGAAACCAATTGGATTCTAAAAAAACGGCCAGTCAAAAAACGAAAAGCTGGCTCTTCGCCCGAAATGTTAACGAGGCAAGAAAACACGCAAAATAAACGAGAAGGTAAAGAACAGCCTGACAAAATAAACACGCGTGCCGAAGAAAATCCACGAAATAAGGTACGACCACCGCCACCAATATACGTGATCGGAATTGCAGACTATAATAAACTGCATTCTTTTCTCAAACCTTTGTTGCTATCCGATTTTGAAGTAACATCGCTCAACAACAACAAATGGAAAGTAAACGTAAAGGACTCAGACAGTTACCGCTCAGTATCTAATAAACTGAATACTGAAAAAATCCAGTGGTATACGTATGAAAATAAATCTGAAAGACCGATACGAGTCGTAGCTAGAGGACTTCATGCCTCATGCCGAAAGGAAGACGTTGTTCACGATTTGAAGAACAAAAACTTTAAAATCGTCGATGCGGTAAACTTAATTAAACGGGAAAAGCAAAAATTGGAAGGCGAGGAAACGATGGTTAAGCGCGAGCTTCCTCTTTTTATGCTAACCTTTGATAAGGCTGAGAGTTTAGAAAAGATATACGAAATAAGAACAATTCTGAATGTCGTAGTCAAAATCGAACCCATGCGCAAGAATACAAGGTTGATACCTCAGTGCAAACGATGCCAAGGATTCAACCATACGCAAACATATTGCCGAAAAGAACCGCGATGTGTCAAATGCGCCGGTAAGCATCTTAGTCAAGAGTGTGGTGTAAACAAAAAAACCCCTGCAGCGTGTATTAACTGCAATGGTAAGCATCCGGCTAATTACAGAGGCTGTGAAGTAGCCAAAGAATTACAAAAAAGAAGAGATCGACTTATGAAGCCGGAAAACCAACCCTCAAAACCGGTAAATAAGGAAAAGTCGAAAACTGCTGCAAGAAAGGTGACTAGAGACAACCGAGCCGACCCTGGCGCGCTTACGTACGCTCAAGCTGCGACATCAAACACCGATCAAATTCCACACCGGGTTAAGGTAAAAGCGCCTAAAGAAAAGCCATCAGATTCTGACATGCAGACGAGTGCTCAAGCATCAACATCAACAAAAACGAACACTGATAATTCGGAAAACCCCGTATCTCACGTCTTTTCCATTATCCTTGCGAGGCTTGAGGAGCAAACAAAAACAAACATGCTAATTGTCGAAAGGTTGGAGAAGCTTGAATATAAGCTTAACAATAGGAGCATTTCAAAACGAACATGACGAAACTTCTTAAAATTGTTGCATGGAACGCCAACGGTCTCATACAAAGACTAGAAGAGCTAGAAATATTTCTACGGGAAAAGGACATTGACATATGTTTGATCTGTGAAACTCACCTGACGAAACTATCGCGTGTAAACATTACTGGATACAGTACCTATCACGCTTATCACCCGTCGGAAAGAGCCAGAGGCGGATCGTCTTTAATCATAAAAGATTGCATCGAACACTCTGAAGAGATTATGATAGAGCTTGAAACAATGCAAGTGAGCACTGTACGCGTGAAAAATGGGCATTACTCTTTCAATGTCTCGTCTATTTATTGTCCACTGCGTTGCAGGCTTGAAAAAAATGATTTTACAAATATTTTCAACTCTCTTGGACCGAATTTTATTATTGGCGGTGATTTTAATGCAAAACACACCTTCTGGGGTTCAAGATGTGTCTCACAAAAAGGCAGAGCACTTTACAACGCCTGCATGCAACACATATGCGACTTTCACTCGACTGGTAAACCAACATATTGGCCGACTGATAACAACAAAATACCCGATCTGATCGATTTCTTTGTTGTAAAAGGAATACCAGACAAATGTATTAAAATTGATGAAAGTTTTGATCTCTCTTCCGATCATTCCCCTATCATTCTAACGATGAGCGAACGCCTAATTAAAAAAGATGTACCTGCTAGACTAACTAGCAGAAAAACTGATTGGGAAGGCTTTAAAAAAGACGTTGAAGAACATATCGAACTGAGAGCATCACTTAGGACGTCTTCTGAACTCGAAATCGAAATTGATCGTTTTGTTGAAGTTCTGCAGCGCGCCGCGTGGAAAAATACTCCCTATCAAAGGAAAACGCCAATCAATCATTCCCAAAAATATCCACCGGAAATAAAAGAAATGGTAAGGGAGAAGAGAAAAGCGCGTAAAAAATGGCAACAAACTCGTGCTCCGCAACATAAATCGCATTTGAATCGTTTGTGTAACTTGCTAAAAAAGGCCATTATTGATTTTAAAAACCGGACAATACAAACCAGCATTGAAAGTTTAACAGCGGACAAAGATTCCAATTATTCGCTCTGGAAAGCTATAAAAGGCATTAAAAAACCGAAAATACAAGCGGCCCCAATCAAGAAAAATGACAACGAATGGGCCAAGAATGATAAAGACAAAGCAGAGGTCTTTGCCGCCCATTTAGAAGAAACATTTAAACCATTTGATGGGCAAGCGCTTACTGAAAATGATAATGCGTCGGATATAGCATTTCACAATTACACAGTAAGAAATGCAAGGCTGACTGAACTTCAACAAGAAATAAAGAAACTGAAACCGAATAAAGCTCCTGGATACGACCTAATCACAGCAGAGCTTCTTAAATCGTTACCTAGAAAAGCGTTAGTTAAGTTCCTTTACATTATAAACGCAGCGATAAGATTAGAATATGTTCCGAGTCAATGGAAAGTCGCGGAAGTAATAATGATTCTGAAGCCTGGAAAACCACCGAATGATAAAAAATCGTATAGACCTATTTCGCTGCTGCCGATTATGTCTAAAGTTTTCGAAAGAATAGTACTTAAGCGATTACAGCCGGTTATAGAAGAAGGATCTCTTATTCCCAATCACCAGTTTGGGTTTAGAACCAAGCACTCAACAATAGACCAAGTGCATAGAATAACTGATTTAATTGAAAAAGCTTACGAAGAAAAAAAGATTTGCTCGAGCATATTCCTTGATGTTTCTCAAGCTTTTGACAAGGTCTGGCATGAAGGCTTGAAATATAAATTACGACAAGTTCTGCCGGAACACTTATATAATATTCTAGAAAAATACTTGACGAATCGACTTTTCCGAGTCAAACACGGAAACGAATATTCGGAATTTAAAGAAATAAGGGCTGGGGTGCCGCAGGGAAGTGTCCTTGGACCGCTTTTGTACCTATTATATACTCGCGATATACCGCAAGAAGAAGGCACCGTATTAGCTACATTTGCCGACGACACTGCCATCCTGGCAACGGGTAAAACGATCGAAGAATCGACTGAAAAATTGCAAGAAGCATTGAATAAAGTAAATGAATGGACAAAGATTTGGCGACTAGCTTTAAACGAAAACAAATCTGTTCATGTCAATTTTACTTATAAGAAAATAAATAATTTGCCCATCTTTTCAAACTCGGTTCAAATTCCGTTTGCAAACGAGGCTAAGTATCTTGGAATGACACTTGATGCTAAGCTGAAGTGGAAATCGCACGTGAAGAAAAAACGTAAAGAACTCGAAACCAAATACAGAGAAATGTACTGGTTACTTGGAAAACATTCCAAGCTTAATGTAGAGAACAAACTGCTTTTATACAAGCAAGTGCTAAAGCCGATATGGACATATGGAATACAACTTTGGGGTTGTACCAAAATAAGTAATGTCAATATTTTACAAACTTTTGAAAATAAAGTGCTAAGATCAATAGTTAATGCACCGTGGTTTATTAGAAATAGCGATATCCATAGAGATTTAGGAATTGCGACAGTCGAATATGAAATCAAAAACTTCGCGCGTAAGCATAAAGACAGATTACAAGGACACGTTAACAATGAAGTCCTTCGAATTCTAGATGAGAGGAATCTACTGCGTCGTCTACAAAGGACTAAACCTTTCGACTTAACGCGATAGCAAGAAACCGCGCCTAATTTGCGGAACAAGCAGGAACTTTCAATGGAAAGGGACCTGCCAAACGATCTCAATACGTGAAAGAAAAACTGCTGGATAAGTCAAAACTTAGTTGTAGTATGTAATCAAAGAAATTTATCACGAAGGGAGGTTTTTTTTAGTGAGTAAAAATCTCACACTACTATGAGCACGCGCTATCGATCCTCATAGTGTCTTCATGAAGATTTTTTACCTACCCTCGGGAAAAAAAAAAAAAAAAAAAAAAAATTCTTTAGTTGAGTTGGGATTTGAAGCAATGAAAAACGATTCATCATCAGATAAATCCCAATGTAGTTGAGGCAGGTTAAAGTCGCCGAAAATAATGATGTCGTCAGAGGATTCAGATAACTCAATTACTTGATCGATCGCATTAACAGCAAGTTGGTAGGATTCAATAGGTTGGGCCGGCAGAATGTAGAAACACATTACGTATAGGGACTTGTGGGGGAGTGTTATTTTTATTGCAACAAAGTCGAGTTTTGAAGACGAAGAAGTAGCAATCGGAGAAGAGTCCAGGTCGTTATGAATAGCAAGAAGAACACCTCGACAAGGGGAGTCATCCGTTGGGCGGCTGATATCGTCCCGATAGACATTAAATATGGGTGGGAATAATTCCGGGTTCTTTATATCGGGAATCAGATTGGTTTCAGTTATAGCGTATATATCGAAAGGAAGAGCATGAGACTGGCGCAGAACAGCTTGGGTTTTTGTACGCAGGCCCCTTACGTTCTGATAGTAAAAGGTTAGAGGAACGCTGTAATGGGAGGTTTGCTGAAGCCCTGCTATCAAATTAGGGACGAAAAAATTTGTTGTGGTCAGCACGGGTTCTTTGAAGGTGTGAGATACGTTTAGAACTGATATGAGAAGCAAAAGCAGATAAGTCTTTGTCCACGGTGGCCGACGAAATGTTATAACCCTCCTGATAACGGTTGAAGATTTTTCGCAGTGCAGCAGGATCAATAGGAAGGCCTTCTTTTTGGATAGATATCTGAACGTTTGTTTTGGTTTTTCCGTCAATGCAGATGGATTCAGGCTTATCAAATAAGTAGGCAAGGTAAAGTCGAACATTTTCGAAGAGCCTGTGATCTCTTAGTCGTGCCATAGTATATCGGCCATCAAGGTCGTTGGGGGAGGAAATGTGGTTTGAAAACTTAGAAGTAAGTTTAACAGCTGGGGGAAGTAGAGGATCGAAAATTGCAGGGGCCTTAGAGATTGGTGAAGGTGTCTCTTTATGAAGAGAAAGAGCGGGAAGAGCAGCATTGGAGGCAGCAGTGGGCGGGGCAGGATTGAGAACATGGGAGTGTATGAAGTTCGGATAATTAGAAGTGGATTGAGTGTTTGCCGGGGCTGGCGGATGATTAGAGGGGAGACCAGGGTCTGGAGTTAAGTTAAATGATACGCGATTACGTTGAGGCTTAGGTGACTTAGCGTTTACCGTGGGAGGTGCTGAGTTAATAGAGGTAGGTGGCTGAAGAGTGAGAGGGGAGGAAAGAGGAAAAGTTCCAACTTTGAAGCTCCAGTTTGGGTCAGGGTTGGGACTAGATGAACTATCATTCTTAAACTTACGTTTTCTTTTATTTAGCTTAACACTAGGCAGGTAGGTGCGAAAGGTGTTTAGATGGTCTTTGATCACTGATACATGCGGGTTCAAAATTGCGTTAATATCCGATTTCAGATCACTTTTTAAACTTAGGAACTTCGACTTGAAGTCAGCCGGTAACTTCTTAGTTAAATCACTAAGACTTGCCAGCTGCTTGTCTATGTTCTTGAATTTAGATTTGCAAAGAGTGGAGGAAACATCGATGCCGCTGGATAAATCTTCCACACTTTTAAACACTTCATCATACTTAGCAAATTGGGTCATGATTTGCTTGTAGAACAGTTTGCATTCGGAGGAGTTTGTATTAATAGAGTCACTGATACATTTTATCGCGAGCATAACATGTGAAAGAGAGATGCCCTTGCATTCGTCGCAAAAGAAAAGGAAATTATTGTTGAAATCGTTGAGGTAGGTAATGGAGCGCTTACTCAACCCTATGCAGAGAGCATGAAATGATTTCCCGCATAGCCCATTACAATTCACAAAGTCAGCACTAAAGTCTGGCGAAGTTAGCACACAATCAGTATTACCGCACTGCTTTGACATAGTCGATTTTTAATTAGGTCAAATAATGGTTCGCGATCAAAGGCAATAACCAATTAATAGGTGGAAAGGCAATGAACTCAGGGGGAAATTGCAAGTACGCAAATAAATAAGTTGGAATTAAATTTATTTAAACTCGCGAAGCGGGAGCAAAAGAAAAACACGTCCGAACGATTGGAGGTACAACGAACGCAAACAATGCAACCCTCAAACAATTCGCCGTGTCTTGCATGATGCTAGATATAACGGTCGATCCATCAGAAAAAAACCTTTCGTCAGGAATGTGAGTCGTAAAAAGCGAGTTGATTTTGCCAAAAACCATGTAACGTCTGATATTGCTTTTTTGAACACTGTTATATTTACAGACGAAAGCAAATTCAACATTTATGGTTCAGATTGGTGCATCAAGGTATGAAGAAAACCGAATATGGAGTTGAATCCGGAAAATATTGCTGGAACCGTAAAATATGGTGGTGATTCGGTAATGGTTTGGGGTGTATTGCGGCATTTGGTGTTTGTAGAAGGAAATATGAATCGTTTTGATTATTTAAATATCCTCAAAAACAATCTTCACCAGAGTGCATAGAAATTGGGATTGGAAGGGTCATTCGTCTTTCAACAAGATAATGACCTTAAGCATAATTCTCAATTAGTTAGAGAATGGCTGTTATATCAGGTGCGCAACCAGCTTAAAACACCACCTCAATCAACAGACATGAATGCTATTGTGCATTTGTGGGATCAGCTCGAATGCAAATACGAAAACAAACGGACGAGAAATCAAGTTAAGGCCATTATTCAAGAGGAATGGGCCAAAATAGGCCCCGACGTGACCCAAAAGCTCGTCAATTCAATGTCATCCAGAATAAGCGCTGTGATTAAGGCTAAAGGGTATCCTACTATAGGTAGTAATTTAATTTCTTATTTCAATACCTTATCTTATTTTGTTTTTTCTTCGATGTGTATACCTACTTACTTTTATAATGTATTTTTTATGAATTCTGCTTAACTTTAATATTTTTGTTATTTTGTTATCTTATTTTGTTACTATTTATTATTACGTAAAGTGAATATAATAGTTCCTTAAAAAAATATATTTCAATTATATAATTAAAATTAATTAGAGTAGGTGTTTTCGTTCATTAAACTTCTTATGCCGTACTGTATACCTACTTTTGTGATTAAGTGTTTGTATATTTGTATGGGGGTATGAATGTTCAAAGGTATGTATACATTTATAATTTGGATTAATAAAGAAAAGGAATTATTTTTTCACGCAAAATTTCAATCACTTTTTAAGATGCATGCAAATCAAAATTTACGAAGCTTTAGCATAGATTGCATGTGAGCACCAACTAGATTGTCCACTGTTCTTTTCACCATGCGCCACACTGAGGAAAACTGATTTATATGTAAATCTAAATGCGATGCAGGGAATGGTCAATCGAAAGATGATGGTTTTGATTAACGGCAGTTACGTTAATCACGAACGACGAAATATGATGAGTATTAAAATCTCATGGTATGATTTTAATATTTGGCAACATTTAAGAATTAGATGTAATAACAATTATTTTTAAATATTTCCAAACAGAATTTATCCGCGATTTGTTGGCCTTTTTGCTAATAAAAGAACGCTGTCGTCTTTCAGAATGGATATATTGTCATACTCAGTACTAATAGCGTCAATTGATTTTCTTAAGACGAAAATACGTAGACATGACATAGGTTTTTCATCACTTTTAGCTGATATCAGAACAAATTTCGGATTTTGGGTGTTACGAATAACGGTAACTCTGTGTTGTTCAGAGGACATATCAGACAGTCAAACTGATTTTTCGTCTTGTTTCTCGGCCCCGGTGGGCCCATGCCGTATTTAAGCAACAAAAGAAGGGAAGTTGATTAACCACGATATAAAGAAAAAAAAAATGGTAAGAAGAGTGAGGTAAGGCGGAGAGATGTCACGAAGAGATTAAGCGTCGAGAAAAATACAGCGGGTAACAACGAGATGTTTATTTACAAGAGCCAGACGATGACTCTGCACCGACTCGAAATTTACTGTCGCATGTGCTTTCATATGCCAAAATCGTTAATAAGTAAAGTAGTGTTATTCGACATTTGTCTACTTTAACACTTTTTTTTTAAATCGGCCATGGTAAAGCACCGTTAATTTATTAATAATGAAATCTCCCGGTTACAAGTTAATTTTTATAACTCTCCACTGTTCTTCAGTGGAATGGCGCTACGTGGCTCCCAAAACGGGTTATTTTCACTTGTTCGCTGCTGTACGAAGGCGAATATAAGCTTCATGTCTTTTTCAAATGTCTAAGAGATAATTCCTTAACCGACAACTAATCAATCGTCAATTTGGTTGGAGCTTCGCTGCAGAACAGTCAACAACCAACAACATGGTTTCTATGAGAAGGCATTTAGTGCAGAAATCCCCAAATATTTCACAGATCTAGGTACATAGAAACCTCAAAATGTCAAATCATTTCATCGTATAAAATTATTCATGAACTGTCATCCGTCGTCAGCGTTTTGCCCAACTATTCCATTCCAATTCCATTGGGATTAATAAAACTTGAAGGAATCAAAGTGACCTCCAAGTAAATCGTCTTAGCTAATCACCCGCAATCCGGGACGCAATAATCACTTCGATTAATAGCAAATAAATAATTTGTTTACATTTGGTGCTGATTTGCATTTTCCTTCTTCTTCTTTCTTTCTTTTTGGTTCTGTATTTTAACTTTCGATTATTTTGCAGTACAATTTGCAAAACACATTCCCGAGCCATGTTTCGCTTTTGTTCAGCACCAAACACTCAATATGTTTTAAAGTTTCCGTTTAGATATTGAATTTTGCTTTCCCTTGTATTCATTCGCCCAGGCCAACCATATGACACAGGAACGACGACTCCATTCCAGGAAGTCACTAATGCGATTAATGTGACTTTTTACTAACCTCTTCTCTGTACGCGGCTGATGATAATGTTAGCTTCCAGTATGTTTTGTTTTAGTGTCCTTGTGTATGCTTATTAGCGTGTTGGTTATTGTTTTTCTCCTTTTTTTTTTATTGTTTTATTGTTTTTTTTTTTTATTCCATCCGCGTAAAGACAGATAGAAAGACAGACGCGATAAGCTGGATTTTAATCGTCTTCCAAAGATAAATATTGAAATAGGATGCCGATCAGATTAGATGTAAATAGGGGAGCAGGGACAAGTACTGGAAGAAGCCGGGACTATTTTTATGATGAGTATTTAATTTTAGAATCCTATAAACAATTGGATTATGGTGGTGCAGCATTTTATATCACACATTGTTGGAACGGTTTAGCTAATTATATAATAAATAAGCTAAAATAATAATACTATACGCAATTGGGGGCTTAGATATGTGTAGGTAAGGGTTCCGAATATTTATGCAATGCGTTACTTAGGAATTTTATATATAATCGACGTTTAATAAACAAACCATTAAAGAAAAAAATATATATATGCACAGAAAAACATCTGGTAAACTTAATGATCTTTTGTATTAATGTCTACTTGACATCGGCCCGGACCTATTCGATTCATTCGGATTCGGATAGTGCAATCGATAACAGAAATTCTTATAGACACTATATAATTTGAAGCCCTACAGTTTACTTGGATCAAATTATTATTTTGTTCTAAAACAAAGGAAGGAAAAAACGGTCAAAATCTTCTACTCCTTCAACATCGGTTTTATTGACTAAATATAAATTGTTTTGCTAGATCGGTATCGGGAACCAATTTATATCATCTTTTTGCCTTGAAGCTATACAGCCCTATACAACTAACACTTGAAATAAATCAACCCAATTGCACCCAGTTGTCAAGGCTAAAGTTGTCCTTGCATACAGGTGCATAGATTTATTTGAGTGTCTATTACCAAGTTTTTGTCGTTAGTGAAAGCATGTTTCCACCTCCTTCTCAATTAATGCTAGTGCACCCCAGTGCTCAGTCCTTTCTTCGACCCTGTTTCTATTATTTATCAACGACCTTCTCTCTATTACTCGCAATCCAATCCACTCCTTCGCGGATGATAGCAGTCTTGACTTCGCTTATACATTAACAACTCCACGACAAGGTCCCAAGTTGTCGAGTCCGAACGACAGCGAATGTCAACCGAACTCAACTCTGACATGGATGCAATCATCAATTGGCGTGTAAAAAACCGAGTTGAACCGAGTTAGTTGTTTGTTTTTATTTCAGATTTCTTTCAACCAATTTACAATTTAAAAAATTAACAAAATCATTAAAACAATGGACTGAGCCGTATGCCAGATTGACAACAATATGTATACACATTATAAACACACTTCCAACACAAGTGTTCGGTACAAATATACAGTTGTTCCGCCTGTACGTCAGTTTAATCTCGGTACACGTGCGCCATCTTCTGCATATCTTTATATCTTAAAGCCTGCTTGCGAAGGCACCGTGCAATTCAGAAGATCGTTTTTTAACCACTCAACAGGAATGCGGAATAACTTGCCTCCAATAGTTCCTGAAACTTGTAACCTGCAAAGATTCAAAAATAACGCGCATCGTCATTCCTATATCTATCCTTTCCCCTCCAATCTTTACTTATCCTCTATACCATTTTCTTGCTTTCCATCACTGGGTTTATAACCTTAAAAGACTTAGTCCTTCGAGTAAATGGTATAAAACATTTAAAAAAATTATTATTGTATAAAAAAAACATTAGTTCATATTTCGTCAATAATAATATTCGTTTTGAGACGTTTCGTACTTTAATTCTATGCCATATTTCTGCAGTTCAAGCGATTTCTTAACAATATCCTTAAAATGTATTTTTCCATAGCTTTCTGGGCCACTCGCTGTCTTGAAATATGTTATTCAGTAAAAGTTTATGTCTCGGACGCATCGGGTTTCACTGGTAGAACCCACTGGCACTCGTCAAAAACGTTGAATATTAAATACCGTGGCATATTAGGGTTAGAACCGGTCCTCAGTTTTCCGGAAGTTACCCATGCGACTTGCATCCTCCGTATAGATTGGTAAAAAATCAGTCCGTAGTTTAGAACTTTATCCTTCTGGAGATTGACAATTTTGTAAGTAGTAGATGTTGAATTTAAGTCAAAAATATTAAAAATTCTGCCTCGTCTGCCATCCCCACGCTCATTTACAATGACATTCCAGCTGTCAGCTTCTTAGACAAAGCCAATCTGCTTGCTGCTCACTTTGCAGCGTCAAATTTTCCATGGGACAAGTCCACTTTCGTACTCGTACAGTTGCAGGAGTAGTCAAAGGTCTTAACATACACAAATCCGCTGGTGCCCCATAGTTCTGAAGATGTGTTCTTCTACGCTGGCAAGCTTTTCTGCCTATTCCACTTTTCAGGGCTCTTTCCGAGTAGATGGAAAATAGCATTTGTCCAGCCTATCCCTAAAAAAAGGCGAATCCTCGTCCCTATCCAATTGCCGACCCATTAAACGTACGTCCCTTCTTTCCAAGTCCATGCAAACGCTGATAAATCGTCAGCTTATGAAATATCTCGATTCGCGAAAACTCCATAATGACCGCCAGAATGTTTTTCGTACGAGTAGCAACAGGTCCACTAGTGATTTAATGGCATACCTTACCGAGAAGTGGAACCAATCTCTTCATCACTTCGGCGAAACTAAGTTGGTTGCGGTTAATATTTCAAAGGCATTTGACAGTGTTTGGCATCAGGCTCTTTTGTCGAAAATGCGTGCATATGGCATCGATGAGTCTCTTCTTCAATGGATTAGAAATCACCTTTCGGGGCATTCAATACAAGTTGTTTTGGACGCTTTCAAGTCTGCAATTCACCAAATAAATGCTGGTGTTCCCCAAGGCTCTGTTTTGTCTCCGACTCTCTTTCTTATTTTTATAAATGATCTCTTGTCTGCAACTTCTAATCCAATCCATTCCTTCGCTGATGACAATACCCTCAGTTTTTCATATTCGTTCCCTAACTCACGTCCTTGCTCTTCGGCCGTAGAAGGGGAACGGCAACGTATGTTAAACACATTAAATTCCGACTTGGACAGCATAATTAAATGGGGTTCAACCAACAGAGTGAAATTTAATGCTTCCAAAACACAATGCTGTCTTCTGTCTCTCAAGCGAAGCCAAAACCCTCAACCATTATCCATGGGTGGTACTTTCATCATTGAAATCGAAAGACTTGCCAATCTGGGTATGTGTATTAATAACCACCTTCGATGGAACGATCACATATTCGGGGTCGCCAAAAATGCTCCAAATGTCTAGGATTCCTTAAACGGTGCAGGAAATATTTTACCCCGTTTGATCTGGCCTCAATTTATAAGGCATTCATCCGCCCTAAGCTGGAATATAACGCCCATATCTGGCCTGGTGCACCCAAGACACATTCTTGATAGGGTACAAAATCGCGCGTTAAAACTTATAGGGTATAGAGACATTGTGAATTCCATTCATTCACTAGAACATCGGAGAAATGTCTCCTGTCTCTCCCTGTTTTATCGTTTTTCTTTTGTAAAAAATGCTCCAGCGAAATAACCAGTTGCATTCCTCCCCTTCAAAATTTCACCCGCAATACGCGACATGCTTCGAATGCTCATCAGTTTACCCTAAACCCAAACTTCGGTCGTACTGTCAAATATAGGGATTCATTTATAAGCCAAACAACACGAATGTGGAACGATCTACCAGGCTCTGTATTTCCCCATCACTACAACCTTCAAACATTCAAAGCCAACGTGCATAGGTACCTCCTCTGTTCCTCTTCCCCCTTTTCCATGACGCCCGTGCCCTGAAACAATTAAAGGGTATTAATACTCCCTTTGGCGCGCGCAGATTATAAAAAAAAAAAAAAAAAGTTTATATCTTTTTTAATCTGTTTTTTTTTTATCAACTTCTGCTTCAAAGTATCGACTCGTAGATATTCGTTATAAGAGACAATTTCTGTTATAAGAGAACATTTGAATAGTTTAGAATACTGGATTATAGTACTACAAACGTCAAAAAAGCATTGGAGCTTAGAGTGAAAGTCGACCAAAAAAGTCTTAACCTTCCGTAACAGAATTAACTGAAACCTAATGGATTTAGCATGGTGTCCGTCTAGCTGTGGGTCTGCCACACGCCTGTAACTTTTGAACACTTTGAACCGAAAATAATTAAGAAAAAAATTATGTGCTATTTTATGGGATTTTGGAGGAAAACAACTGTTCCACCGCAACATGAGGAGGAGCTGAACTCCCAATAACAAATATTTTACAAATCGCCCCTGTGAAAATTCTGAAAAAGAAATAGATTATGTTAACGCCGTGTCTCAGTGTTTCAACTCGTGAACCGTTGAATAGTTCTTGAGTTAGAGGTGTAATAAAAATTACTCGGAGATTTTGAAAACTTCCAACAACTCTCACTTCATCGGATTTCTATAATTTTCAAGTGGAACAAGTCAAATTTCATCAAAATACGTTTAGACATTCTTGAGTTACGCGGCGAACTAATATGATATAAAAGTTTTTGAAACCGATTGAAAGCATTTTTTATGGGAATTAATTAAATACTTTTTCACAGCTGACGTTTAAGTCTAAAGGCCATATAATCAGCAACAAGCGACGTACATTAGTCGAATTGTAGTGTTTCAATGTTTTTTTTAAGTTAGGTGTTAATTTGAAATGTTCGTAAACGCATTGTAAATAAAGTACACGACTGAGTCGCACGTACTTGCACCTATATGCTGTTTATCTGCAGAAGCTAATAGTAACGAAATTCTTTACTATTATTATATTACAATTATAGTCGACATCGCGCCCATTTGCTTCCAGCGAGCAATGCCATAAATCCCTGGGCTTAGGCAAAATATTATCTGGCCTTTTTTTCCACCGTATATGTGGAGGATTGGTATTTGTACCCGGATTGTTAGTGGAAAGAGAAAAGTTAATTTTTTTTTAAAATCTAAATCCGCAAGTCTTAGATTCAATCTTAGGTCTGACTCCTTGTAGTAAATTCCAGACCCCGGTCTATCTACAGTTTAAGAATCTTGGATTTGTTAATTGCTTTCCTCTGTTAATCCTCTCTTTCAGAGTATGTACTTTGTTTCGCATGGCGTATCGAAGTTTAATGAAAAGATCTCATCTGATCCATTTGGATTGCCTGTAATTAATTCCTTAAGAAAAGAGCAGTGATCCGTAGCGCACTGCTTTCAGCTTGAAATGTTATCTTTAAATCAAGCAGTAGAAAGCACCTGTGTTGACAACGCCGGCAACTTCCTAAAGCTCTACCTTTGTTCATCTGACATTAAAAGCGTTATGTGTGACTCCAAGAACAACGCTCAAAATTTTTATTGTCAGAGTTGACTGCCGTACGTTTTCAAAATGTCGCCGTATTTTGGTCTAATAAATCCATATGTACAGGCTTGACCAATGTTATTAAGCACCGTCATAAATATGAGTTGTCTAAAAATTAACTTAATTGTATCGGTGACCTTATTATAGAAGGATTTCTAATATTTTGTTGGTCCTCTTTTGCGACGAATTGACGCCAGGATCCTTTTTTTAATAAGAGTCTTGCAGCGCAAAATCCAAGACCGAAATATAGCTCTCGCTGTTCATTTTGCGATTTCCAACCCCGTCCGTAGACATACAGTCATCCATCCACTTTTATCACCATGCTTTACCATGGCCATCACGCAATAAGTGTGATAAGCTTCACCAATCCTCCATCTAACAAACGTGTCCCCAGGGTTCCAAAAATCTGAAATGGGTTATTAAAAAATTCGGGTTAATTTCATATTCAGTATTTGCAAAAGTCTAGTTATTTTAAATTCATTTGATTTTAATTTTAACTTGTGCATGCACCTTAAAGTGAGGTTCTTATATAGTCGAGCCCATCCAGACGCCTTTTTTGCTTCACTTAAAAAGCACAATGAGAACAGTTAAAAATCGATTTTCTCGAAAACGACAACTTTTTTTTTGCAATAACCTACGCCATCTGTTAGCATACGTAGAGTGCTTTGCAAAAGCATAACCGCACCCTGTAAAAAGCCTTTTCCAGAAAACTCTAAACGGTTACAGGACCTTTATTATTTTTTTATTTTATAGAATCAATTAACAAGTAATTAGAGCAATCAAAAATCCCAGATATTTTCTTTTGGGATTTCCAGCAATAAAAATTGTTTGCAAAAGTGTAACCGCATTACATTTTTCTCAATTTTTTTTATTTTGACTAACTGTTTTTAATAATATTAGTATGGGATTTTATTTCCCCTTTTTTCAATGATACTAAAAATTCTATTGGGTATACTCTCAATTAGTTTTCTTAGTATGGAATCCTCCAAGGAGTTCCATGCATCCATAATTGATGCTCGGAGCTCAGCAACGTTCGCGAATTGCCAATTATGGGCATAAACTCGGCGTGTAATTATTCCCGAAAGATTTTTTATCGGATTACAATCCGGAGAACGTGCCGGCCACTTCATCAATCTGATGTTTTGGGCTTGAAACCATTCCAAATTTCGATGACTGACGTGAATCGCTGCATCATCTTGTTGAAAAACATGAGGAAATCGCCGATATCGTCTTAAATATGGTACCAAGTTCTCTTAGAGTAGCTGGGTGTATGTTGCACTATCCATTTTTGTGGAAGTAAAGAGAAGTGAAACCTTACCGCAAGCGCAGAAAGCCATCCATTCCCCATACCATACAACTTCCACCGCCGAAGTTCCTCTTCGAAAAAACAGTTCCTTCCGTAAATCGTGCTAAGATCCATTAAAGCCGTCTGGTCCATCAAGATTAAACTTCTCTTCGTCATTAAAAATAATATTTAAAAAAAAATATTGTATTAGATTAAGACATTTCAAATTGAAAAAAAAAGAGGAAAGTAAAGCAATGCTACTACTTACGGTTTTCCAATTACGATCCATGTTGTTACGAGCGAATTCCACTCTCTTTTCCTTGTGGACTGCTGCTAGACATGGAGTAGACGCCAGTTTGCTTCAGACGATTAATCCGTTGCGTTTTATAGTACGCGAAACCGTCAAAACCGAAGCATCTAAATCTAATTCACTCCGAATTTCTGAAAATGAACGCACACAATTGGACGAAGCCTTTATTATTCGCCTTTGATCGCGACTTGTAAGCTTCTGTGGACAGCCACGTCGGATTGCTGTGCCATAAGACCCCGGGTCTTGTAATAAATTTCGAATGACACGGTCCGATCTTGATATTTTCTTAGCGATTACTCAAAAGCCCAAACCAACCTCGCGAAAAGCCAGAATTTTTCCCTTTTCTACTTCCGTTAAATGCGTACCACGCGGCATTCTTATTTGTCAAAATTATAGTGAAATTCCAATTTTTATATCGTGCGGCTATACTTCTGCAAGCTAGACAAAACAGTTTTTTATTGTTGGAAATCTCAAAAGAAAATATCGGGGATTTTTTTTTGTTCTAATTACTTGTTAATCGATGCCATAAAATAAAAAAAAATTAAAAGGGCCTGTGTCCGTTTAGAGTTTCCTGGAAAAGGCCTTTACAGGGTGCGGTTATACTTTTGCAAAGCACTCTATGTATGCTAACAGATGGCGTAGGTTTTTGCAAAAAAGTACCTATTGCGGTGCTTTACATATTAGATGATTTTTGAATATTTGCTATTTCTCAGCTATGATTCGATCGATTTTGTTCGAAATCAGTAATTTAACAATATTTGACATACATATTAATGTAGCATAATAACTACGCCCTCGAACAGGCAACAAATTCCGAAGTGTCTTTTCATTTCAGGTTCTTGTCTGAAATTAGTCTCCACAGCTCGGATAATATCACGGATAAAAGAGAACAAGAGAGAATTATAACTGCACGAAATGATTGTCATCTTGGAATTATTACATCAGAATTTTTTTTGTTCCAGTGGTCGAAGAATTTGCTAGAAGTTTCTGGCAATCAGAAACTTCTGCTATATAAGGACAGATGGCGATCCAGACCACGCAGTTGGTTTAGAACCGTGGCGAAGAGATTGGAAAAGTGATAATGGGCGAAGTTGTAATTTTGTGATAAATTGGAAGTTGAGAGTGAACAAGAAAAAGTAATTAGTTTGGATTTGTGAATTAAGTAATTGAAAGGAGATAAAGTGATTTGAGAGGAAAGAGACCTTGTAAGAAAAGAATTTGCGAAGAATAGTATAGTGTGAACTTGAATTGTTTTATAGACTAGAAAATAAAGAAATAATTTCACAGAATATTGTTTTATCTACTCGAGCCGTAGCTCGCATATTACAATATGTATGTAAGATTACGAGTATGGCTTTCGAAAATCCTTAATAGATAATTTTTTTTGTTATTTTCAGTACATTTTTCAAAAAAAAATCTCTTAAATTTTAAATATTTAGTGATTTACAAATAAACAACATATAAGTGCAAGTACATACGTCTGACCCAGTCGTGCGCTTTATATTTATAAGTACATACATCTATGTACATTTTCTGTCTCATGAACACTTTTTGCGCTACCAATCAACAGTCGAATCACAATCAGCAAAGCTTCAAGTTATTGCATTTCAAAGATATGTAATAACATTTTGCACCTAAAACAATGCACATCGCAACACTTAAGCAATTCACGATCTCGTACTTGACATTGAAAAAAAAAATAAAAAATCGTGATAAAACTCCAGCTGTACAATGACACCCCTTAAAGCACTAGAAGCACAACAAACCAAACGAAGCCATACAATTCGAGTGCTTCTCATTTTGCACATCACCGCTACTCAATGTGAAAGTAATTTCACCATTACCACTACCACTATAACCGGATGTACACCACAATGGAAGAAAAGAAGGGTTGTTAACTTGATTGCCACCTCCATTCGTTTTCCACACAAGATAAATAGTTATAGATAACATTATTTCTGCCAGGATTTCTATGTACATATGAACTTGTACATATGTACTTAGATTATTGGTAGGTTCAGCGCTTTCTTCTTTACCCTACCCATTTTGACATTGTCGCCCATCTCTCCTCTTCTAATAGCCTTGTAAATTAAACACACGCAAGGGGGTAATGGTTGGCCGAAAGTAATAACGCGACATATGTATGTACATATACTCCACCAAGATACGGTTTATTTTGAGCCACCATGAAGTTGTGTGTGGAGAATACATGGTTCCCCGTTTTGAACTATTCCGCTCATTCCATCCCGTGTCGTTGCTTTGTGTCGTCATCATCATCGTCGTTGTCGCTACCATCGTTGTAGTCGTTTTCGTCGTCGTAGGTATGCATTAATACCCCATTATTATGGTATAGTGGAGAGAATCCACAGAAGGTATCAAATTTCAAGAAAATTGTTCTTTTTTTCCATCATTCGTTATTTCGTAGTCTATATACCCTTTTCGATGGATAAATACCTTATCAATAGGAGCTTGCAAACGGTTTTAGTATTTTTTTTTCTTTTACTTCGTTTGGTTATTCGTCTTTTTTTAATAATATTATTGCGCACTGGCTTTAAACGCATTGACAGCTAAGGCACACACAGCTAGATGAAAGAATGAGGGTTTTTAGCACAAAAGAAAATAAAGTACACGACTGGGTCGCACGTTCTTGCAGATGTGTTGCTTAATTGGAGAACACTTAGATTTGATATTTAAACAAATTGTTTTTTTTTTTAGTTCCTTGAAAATCGTTAAACAATCAACAATTCAGTTTTCAAAAACATAAATACATGTCGAATAATTTTTAGATATTGATTTTGTATAAAATAAAAATTGCCACAAGCAAAGGACTGTTATGCTAATTTGTTCCCAAGATATATATGTAGGTAGCATCTCGGGCATATGTAGTATCGGCCCATTTGCCAAACTCTGGAACGTAATCACGACTACTTCACGGAGCCTTCAGTAACTCAGTTATCATCGCTTTCGCTTTTCAACCTGGGGGGACCGGAGTTCCTCTCAGCATTGCTTCTATGAGCATTAGCGTTACTTCCTTTGCATCGATTTTAGTCGCCTTGATAGAGTCGTTTTCAAGAAAGTCGTTTATTTTTTTTCAAATCGACCATTTGTTAAGTGCCATTAATGTTGGGGTTAGAATTAAAATTGAGATGTCGTCTTAAATTTTTGCCCCAGATATGAAGTTGTGATGAAAATTCTTTTAGACGTTTAGGCTGCAGTCTGCGATACATAAACACAGACGTACAGAGACCCACTTTTTGCGTTTCTCTATTATAGTACATAATACCAAAATTAATCAAAACCACGAGATTGAAAATATTCAAAAAACCAATACTGGCCCATTATAGGTGCATGTTAAAATATAGCGTAGGAAATAAATTTAAAGTGAATATTAATCTTAATATGTGCAGTGCATAAAATTAAGATGAAAACCAAACAAGAGAGAAGAAGAAAACGACTTCAATGGCTTCCTTCTTACTAGTACACACTTTTTATAAATCGGAGTATGTAAACACAATTTTCAAGAATTTTGTTTTTAGTTATTTCATATTTTTTATGAATTTTATTTAGATAAGTGAAATGTGTGAAAGCCTGTTTACTTAAATATGTGACTCATTGATTGAATTGCATATTGTCCAAACCTAAACATTTTAACTTTGGTATCGAGTTAAAAGTTTTATTTAAATTAACTTTTGGCATGGTACATATTTGTACGTAGGTATCTGTAGTTTAAAGATAATTTTAAATCAAATTATTATTAGATATAATTTGGAAAAGGAACAACTATTTCAAATATTCAAGTTATTATGCACCCCTTGTATCTTTCTTCTACAGCGTGTACTCACAATCATTTATTACAAACTTTTTAATAAAGCAATTTGGGAATGAATTATTTGTTAACACCCTTTTTCCAACCTAGGTCCTTTGTAATTATTGCATAATTAACCTTATGTACCTAATATTATAAAAAAAAAGTCTTGCAAATAGCATAATACAGTATGTACATATGTATATTTGCTCTACAATTATAAAACACTAGCAGATCCGCCGCTCGTGACAAAGCTATCAGTCACTCTCTCGGAGGTATTTTTTATAGAACTTGTGTATGTGTCATCACGCAGTTTCATTGGCGCCCGTTGGATGTGATGAAGATAACGTTTTTAAGATAAAAACAATTATTTACACTGGTCAAAAGTTTGAGGCTTACCTAGAAAACTGATTCATGCATGGAAATGGAATTTTATATATTACATTGGTTTTTTGTTACCTACATTTTCTACTCGAAAAATACACAATACATTCAAATAATAATAGTCGGACTTTACACCCACGTTTTTGAACAGTGAGTGTTTTGTTTACAAATGTGAGAAAAACTGCTTTTGTGGTTTATTTAGAAGTGTTTAGGTTTTTCATAATTATTAAATTTTGTGACTTTTGGTTTATTCAGTTTCAAATCCCAAAATTTATCGACCTGGGTTGCAAGAGTCTTGCATAAAAACCACACTTTGAAATCATAAGAATTTTATTTCACGTCTTGTTAAAAATATGAAAAGTCGCGGAAACGTACTATTGAACGACACGGTCAAACCGAATGTCTTGAGGATAAACCACGTTCAGGACAGTCTAGAGCTTCATATAAACACGAGGATCGGCTAATAGTCACAACAAGTAAACAAAGTACATAGATGAAAAACAGCATCCGAAATATGCGCCGAAGTAAGTGAAACACGAAATAAACCGCTGTGCTTGACAACGATCAAACGAATATTAGGACATGCTAGACTATTTGGGCGAGTTGCTGTTCGAAAACCTCTGCTGCGACCACAAAACAAGCAGAAAGGGTTAGAATGGGCCAAAAAGCATAAAGTTTGTACGGAAGAAACAACAACAGAGCTTTATGGAGCGATGAATCCAAGTTCGAGGTATTTGGCACAAAACGGAAAGTTTTCGTTCGACGCAACGCTGAGCAAAAGATGCTACCAGACTGTGCGGTTACTGCCGTCAAGCATGGAGGCGGTTCTATTATGGTCTGGGGATGTTTCCCTTCAAGTGGAGTGGGAGATCTGGCTCGACTGATTAGAAAAATGAATAAGAAGGCATACAAAACAATATTTGAAGAAAACGCTGTGACCTCTGGACTAAGATTAATTGGCGAAGGATTCGTATTTCAACAGTTCAGCGACCCTAAACACATGTTAAGACTTTGTCAAGACTACCTGAAAAAGAGGAAAGATGAAGAAATCTTACAAATCAAGATATGGCCGCCGCAATCACCAAATTTAAACCCTATTTAGCTGTTGTGGGAGGAACTGGATAGAAGGGTCCGGGATCAATGGCCATCATCGGAATCTGCATTGTGGAATATAATTGGATTTCTGTAGCTATATACCACAGGCAACAATTCAAAAACTGGTAGCTAGAATGCCAAGAATTGTAAAAAAGTAGTCGTATGTAACAAAATGGAAATATTTTCTAGCTTTGGTTTCATATATGTTCTCTGTTCATTTTACATGATTATTAATCTACTAAATAGTAGATTTAGTTTTTCCTTCGAGCACTGAGGGCGGCCTCAAATTGTTGGCCTGCAGAGTACGTACTTCCTGAACAGTTTGCAGATAACATGTAACGATCATTTAGAATTAATACTCTCAATGGCTCTATTAACTACATACATATGTATGTATATTCAAATCAACATAGGCATTCTGAAGTTACTGGATTGAATCTTTTCAAAACATGAAAATGCTAATTATGGGTTTTCTATTTATCTGAGATATGCCTTTTTGGACTTCTTTTATATAACTTAATATAAAGCTTCTCTCAGAAATTATTAACCTTCAACCGGTAAAATAAATTAGCAATATATCCGAAATTACATGACCCTTGAAACATGATTATTTTAGAACCTACCTACAAATTAATAAATTAAAACCACAGAAACACAGCTCGGCGTTGTCAATTAGAGGTTACAATTTATATTTGAAATAAAACAACATTGGTTTTCGATAAACTGCTAATATAATTTTGAGACATTGATATTACGAGCACACATGAAAAATGATGCCAATCAAATAGTCGCCACGGTTGGCCTAGCAGACTTCACTCTTTTGTGGAATATTTCCATTCAATTTTGGCGGCCGAAACGAACGAAAATACTTCGATTATGACTATTTTGGTCGTGGGGTACATAGTTTTCGAGATTCTCGCAGTCAAACGACTAGCTAATTATTTTCGAATAATTGTCCTTTAGATGAATATTGCCTTTTTAACCATTTATCTTTTAACCAATTGTCCGTACGTACATAAGCCACTAATAGTGATTGTAAGAACAAAAAAAAAATGCAGGAGATTATTACATTGGTCATACATTAGAGTAGATGATAGGCTTATCCCTAGCTTTGCTATCCACTGAAATGACTAGCTCAAAATAGAAGCTAAAATTGACGCTGGGTGGATGAAGAAATGGAGGACAGTTTGGCAGAACGTAGATCCTAGACCGATATGGAAACCTGCAATGACTTAAGACTCATTAGATACTTTTCAAGTCCAAAGTTGTATTTTATTAGATTCGCTTACTTACGGCTAGGGAATGATGTATGTATTATAAATATGATGAGTCGGTATACAGATCTTCTTAAAGTTGCTCACACAGAATAGACGGAGATGTTCATGTCAACGAACTTCATCAGTGTTAGGCCCTTCTCTGATTTGTCATTGGCGTTTCAAGTCACACTTTGCGAAAAAAATAAAAAATTATGCCATTAAATAATAATAATAAATAAGTCTATGGTTGTGGTGTAACACACACCACCCGTTAGTAGTTTGTTGCTGTGCTTCTGTTGCTATCTCGTCCGTGATAATGATGACAGGGACCCCACTATAAATATTTACATATATGCATACATCTCTGCCTATCCATATGAATATGTATGTACGTACATATGTTAGAAGACCATTTCATTCACGTTATAAGTTTTAATGGCGTATCGAATATAGAATTACCGACACAGTCCAGGGAGACCAACAGTGCGCAATGGTACACAATAGTGCCTTTTCGCTGATGGTAGTGGTAGCGCGCAATGATATTTATTGCTAGAGTGGCCACAATTCTGCGGTGCGGTTTTTACAGAGGCCATCTTCACCATCGGCTTGTTTACCGTCGCTGGTAGTCGATCTGAGCTTATAGTATCTTCCTCTTTGCCACCATCATCATCATCATTACAACGGAACACCCTGTGTCAACAAAATACGCTACAAGTTCAGACAAATGGGCGTCGTGTGTGAGGAGAATAATATTTATTATTTATTGTGAAATTTGTTAAGAAGCGTATCTTCTCCTATGTGTGCGCATCTCATTTCAGATCGTTTTAACGCCGCAAATATCACACAAAGGAGATATTATCTGGGCTACGTATTCTCGTAGCATTCCATTCACCACATTTTAAAAATAATGACGATGATGATGGCAATGGATTGATACTTGTTATGTGGTTAGAGCAAGGCTGCGTTTGACAAGTACCATTATAGCGCCCGATGGCCCTATTATTGTTTTTATTTTTTTAATACCCTGTCCCATAGAGTATATTAATTTTAACACGGTTCGTAACAGAGAAAAATAATAGATACGTCCCATTATGTGTATATCTACCTATATCCGACTCGATTGAACCATGTCCGTTCATATACTTATAGATAAAGACCGAGTTAATTAAAAAAAAAAACTTTTCGTTTTGGCTCACTTTAATCAACTGCTCAAATACAATTTCAAATTTAAACATCTAACCTATTAATTACACCGGTGATTCCAGTCCAGATACTATATGATGAGTGGGATCAGTGGCTCAATGATTAAGTGTGCGGACCACTTTGAAAGTGAAATAAAATTGTAGGTTAGGGTTTCCCAAACGGTGTCCCGGAAAGTAAAATGCAGAACCCATAATCCCGGGAAAGCAACCACTGAAAGCTGGGGAAAAGAATCAAAGAAAATATTTAAATTTTTGTTCCAAAAAAGGGTTCGTAAGACATATATAAATCGCCGATACGGGTGTTGGAAAGTAACCGGCACTATTTTGCATAAAAGCCTTAGTAGACAACAATGTCAACGTTAACATTCTTTATAAATCTACTGTTTGTACCAAGAAACATAGGTGGCCAAATCTTAATAACTGCAACACTTCTAGACTAATTTGGCCAACCCTGGATCTTACCAGGGCAAAGATACTGCTAAGACACCGGACACATAACATCTCCAAATTCATAAACGTCATCACGTCACTCCTCTTTCATGGGCTCATACTTTACAAAATTGTACTAAAGAACTTGGCAGCTGAGATGAAGATTCTTCGCACCACAGCAGGAGTAACAAAGCTTGATAGAATACGAATTTCGAAGATTTGAGGAAGCCTTTATATAAAAGAACCCATCACAAGCAAAATAGAGCACGACCGGCTTAGTTGGTATTATCATGTTTAAAGGAGAAATCCTTCAAACCCGGTCAAAATGGCAATATCAATCAACTTTCCTACACAATCCTGCAAGAAGGGCAGACCGAAAAACAACTGGATCACACAAATGCAAAAACACAGCATTAATTGGCCTCAGTGACGAAGTGATCCGAAACCGGGAATCCTGCCGGTACTTCCAGAGGAGAAACCGGCAAACCCCACAGGTTAACTAGTAGGGACGCAGTAAAGTGGGAGAATTGTGATCCTTCTACTTCGGATCATAACCGCGCCGTAAGGAAAATAACAAGAAGACTAAAGAACTTGGCCCATTTTATAACGATCACATTTTTAGTGAAATTTCAATAGTTTTTGCGAGAACTGTGTACGTTTATTTTATCGGGTTATTACGAGTAGTAGGGGGTATATGCGTCTTTCAACTGTTCTTTGTGTTGTTTTTTGTGTGTGCTTAGATATCTTTGGATTCATATGTCCTATCATAATAAAACAAGCCGCAAGTACCGCCTTATCACCAATTTCCGAGATTCTATGTTGAATAGAAGTACACTACAGGTTTTGATGACCTTACAACATACGGATTCCAAATTTTCTGAAAACCATGTTAAAAAGTAAAATTTTCCCATTTTTATCCTCTCTCGAGTGATCAAAGCTCTATGTTCACCGGGAATGCCCTATAGGTTTTGAGTGAGTGAGTGAGTATGTTGGAAAATAAGCGCTTTTTAGAAGTCTGTATTTCAGCAACTGCTAAAACGTAGGCTTCCCAATGTGGCTCATCCTAACATGCTGTGTAATTTTTACTTCTACTTATAAGGCAAGTATTGGTTTCCTGAAATTTTTCGATCTCGAGAGTTTGATTAAACTTGACATTACTATAATAGAGAAGCTCAAAAAAGTGTGTCTCTCAATCTTGTATGTCTGTACATTTGGCTGGACGGATTTCCTTCAACTTCGGTGAGTTCACAATTCGAGGCGAAATCGCATTTTTCGTTCTAATCCGAAAATTAACGGTACTTTATTACTGGCTGATTTTGTTAAAAATCTATTTTCTTGAAAACGGCTCAAACACTTTTATTCAAATTTAATATTTGTACAGTAGATACTATATATGCTACCAGGTGGTGTACCAGGTTTTTGCCAAAAAAATGCAAATAACGGTACTTTACTTATTTGTTGGTTTTTGAAAATATGCTTTCTCGGCTATGGCTGGATCAAATCAATATTTCAACTGTGTAGAGGAGTATGGCATACCTAGTTTTGGAAAATTTTCAAAATATTTCTTTTTTCATTTTTAACGGACTTTTTTAAAAAAAAAAAAAAAAAACTTTTTAATGATTTTGTTTAATTTTGAAATCTGAATGATTAGATGATCAGTTAAACAACATATAGGTGTAAGTATGTGCGATAAATTGGTGGAGAACTTGGCGGTTTACTCAGTGTATCTTGATATCTTAAATAATTTTGTACAGTAGAACAGAAAATAATGCAATTGAGGGTAGGCTTTCTCTTTTCTCGAATGCACGAAAAATTGAGCTTTTCGGTGAGAAATGGGTACAAAGTATTCCATCAAAATTTTAATTATATCATACTCGTAAATATCATGACTATTGTCTATTATTGTGAATTATTTTGTAAAGCAAAAAATTAGTGTATAGAAATAAAAAACACAATTCTTAAATAAAAAAAAATCTTCATAACTATTTAGAATAAGGCTTCTGCATTTAGTTCACGACAAAGAACCCTAAATTCAATTGAAATCTCTTTAATAAACTAGCTAATTCTTTGTGCTATTTAGTTTAATGTAGTTCACGGTTCTCAAAGAGGTTTGGACACATTAAGCTGTGCTCGCCAACAGCATTTTCCACGTTTTGCTAATACAGAAGCGTCTACGAGTGTGAGTGAGAATTCGAATAAAGGGCTATTCGAAAAACCAGATTGCTCAATTTTTTAGGCACGACGCCAACATAAGCTGAACAATAACTATTCTTATGTTTATCCGAAAAAAAAAACGATTGCACCATTGAAATCGCATCTGCTTAAAGCTTGGGACTTCATGAAGCCAGTTTGTTTAAAATTGCCTAGAAATACTTTTTTTCACGAGGGTAGAAAATTTTCTATGAAACACTAAGAGAAAACAACCGTAATTAGTACTACAACTAAATTAAACTTATCTAGTAGTTTAGGGTGGCCATGGTGTAGTGGTAAATCATCACTTGTCACGCTGCAGGTACACGGTTCAAATCCTGATGTCAAGAATCATCTATTTATTTCATATGAAATAAATAAAAAAGTCGATCAATTACGAAGCTCATGTCAACTCTACCGCGATAACGCTAGCAGTGGGGTTGTCATATAGCTGAACATGCAACTTGATCGTGATGATAACATAAGAAGGACGAAAAAAATACTGTGAATCATAAGCACAACCAAAATGCTCCCCAGTTATCTGGAGCAGTTTACTGAATCTTAATACCATCTGAGTTTCAAACCCACTACACCAATATCCCTTTCTCTCTCACTGTCTACAAATGCCCGTGGCCTGAAAATAATTTAAGGGTATTCATATCCCCTTTGGAGCGCGCAAATTATAAAAAAAAAAAAAAAAAATCATATTTTCCACATTTTGCAGATGACTTTCCAACCTGCTGTATCGCTAGTTACGAGCGCTTGCTCTTTACTGAGCTAAATCGGACGCTCTTGTCTTTGTAGTCGACGAACTATATTTCTATTCTCCAAAGTCTGAAAAACAGCGTAGTTATAATTATAAACATTGGTGTTTTTGTTCGAAATTTTTTTTGTCCGTCTTCAACGGAGGCTATACTTAAATCTGTGTGGGTATCGTCATTTCGAACATACCACGGTGCGTTCACGATTACACTTAGCACTTTATTTTCAAAAGTTTGTAGTAGCTTTCTATTACTTTTATTGGTACAACCCCATAGTTGTATACTATACGTTCACATTGGTTTGCTTGCATAGAAGCAGCTTGTACTGGATATCGAGCTTGGAATATCACCCCAGCAACGAATACATTTTTCTATACTTGTTCTCTAGTTATATTGTTTTCTTTTTTATGTGTGTCTTCCATTTTGATTTCATATCGAGTGTAATTCTTATGTATTTTCGTACATTCCGCGTTCACTATTTTGTAAGTAAAATTGATATGAGTAGACCTCGTAGAGTACAATACGCTAAATTTATGTCCAATCATGTAGCTTATCTATAGCTTTTTGCAACTTTCCTGTAACTTCCTCTCCCGTGTTGCTCGTTACCAATATGGTTGTGTCGCCCCCAAATGTGGCTATAAAGGTGTCTTCTAATTGAGGCATGTCTCGCTTGTATAACGAGTATAAAACCGGATCAAGTACACTTCCTTGCGGTATCCTCGATTCCTTTAAAGTCAGAGTCGTTGTTACCGTGCTTAATATGAAAGAGTGTATCTTCAGGATAGGATTAAAAGAGTACATAGCAGGCCGGGAAAGACCTGCTGTATATTGAATTCCAATCCTTTATGCCACACGTTATCAAATGTCTGGGAAACATCAAGAAAAACACTCGAGCAGACCTTTTTTCTTACAGGGCTATTTCAATTATATCTATTATTCTATGCACCTGATAGATTGTAGACTGTTTGCTACTAAAACTGAAGTGATGATGGAATTACATAGGTGATTCTGTTTTATTATAGGTTGTAGTCGTTCTAGTCGAACACATTTGAAATGATCGGTAATAGAGAAATTGGTCTATAAGACATTTTATCAGACAATTATTTAAGATTTAAGATTGTCAATTTCTTGTATAAGTTCCGCCAGCTTTGTAAATTTGATTCTACAATTGTCACTTGCAATGTCTGTGGCACAGCTAATATTCACAACGGTTTTAAAGGTTCTTCTAAATGCGCGGCAAATATTTCAGCCTTTTCTCTATAGCATTTAGCGCATTCCCCTTTGGCTTTCTTTATTAGCAGTGCTTGCTTTTGGCGTTTTTTAATGCCTTTCATGGCGTTATTCCAGAGCGAATAATTTGTATCGATTTTTAAAATCTCATCGTTTTTTTTGTGTTTATTGCGCAGACGAAGTACGAGATTGTTGCCACGTCTTAAGTGCTTACCACTCTTCCTTTAAAAATTCTAGAATCTCTTCAGGGTACTTGATATCAAAATTAATTGGGGAATGGTCTGAGGACATATTAAAGCTTTCTTCGACTTTTATGTAAAATTTAAATGTCCCTTTAACAACAACGAAATCTATGAGGTCGGGTATTTTATTTGGATCCGGCGGCCATTATATTGGTTGAGTGGAATTTGCAGTTGTATTCCATTCCTGTACTGCATTATATAATATATATCAGTCTAAAACTCCAGAAGGTATGTTTCGCGTTAAAGTCATTGCCAATGATAAGTTTCGACTCGTCTATTTTTCACGCGTACTGACGCTAATTGCGTTAATTCTAACTTAAATATTTTCCAAATGCTCAATGCAGTCTTTTATAAGTAGGGGCCCACCTCTCGCTTTATCAGAAGGATGGCATGCGCGATAGGGACAACAGAATCTCACTCTTAATTTTGAACCCGATTAACTCTCAAGATGAGCTTCAGATACTAGACAATGTCTAGTAGACATATACGTATAACGATTTTTCCTTCGCAAAAAAAAAAATATTTCTAATTCGTCTTCATTTTGCAGTAGTAAGTGTCTCATTCATGGTTTTGTTAGAGCGCGCTTTTGATTTGTGTTATTTTCAAGGTTGTTCCGTTTTCCGCAAATTATCATAGTCTTAAGATGCACGTTCTTCAACTTTCCTTTTGTTGGAGTTGTCCTGTCTTTTGACAGGACTTTTCTTTAACAGCTTGAGCTTTCTTTTTTGGCTTTTTTTAGGCTTATACTTTTGAATTTGTGGTAACTTCATCTTTCATCGTGGTGCGCCTTCCTTGAAGCTCCTTGGCTACCTTGCACCCTCTATTTTTGGCTCGGTGGTTCCCTCTTGTAATTGATGGAAGTGGCTTTATCCATCTTCTTTAGGCTGCAGTCTTTGGTGTGGTGTTTGCCCGCACATATGACGCACCGCGGCTCTTTTTGACAGATATTTTACGTATCAATATTGAGTTCTTTCTCAGTGCTTCGATTTGAACCTTTATATACAGAATTGTTTTTATTTCGTAGATTTTTTATAAAGTTTGCGCTTTATCGAAGATTAATATAAATAGATAGCATAGAAAAACTTGACCATGAATTTATATCTTATTATTTATTTGTTATTATATTTTGAAATATTATTAATATTATTTCACACTTATATTCATACTCCCATTGTTTAATACTACAAAAAGACTATGTCTTACTATTATTCCTCGGCGGTTATAGTGAAGAAGAATTGAGCATTACATTTTGATCTATTGTTCATAATTTATTTGCGTATAAAATATATACATATGTACATACCCGCATTCGTTTCCAATTATTCTCCTATTACCAACTGCATTTATTTTTCTATCCATATTCAAAGGTATCGATACTTTTCTTTCGATACGATACATGTATCGATACTTTCCGTTCGATACTTTTAAAACTCAGGTATCGATACTTTTTCAGTATACCCTATCCCTTGCCCAGACAATATTTATACCGTTTTTGGATCGCTATCAAAAGAATTGTCTAAAAATTTCCTTAAGGATCACATAATTTACCATTCTGCAGGGAGAATGAGTGAATACATTTTAGCATTTCTTAAAACATAATAAAGACATTGCTGACCTTCCCATATTTTTTTTCTAAGATAGACATTTCAAATACATATGTTTATCCAGAGCTTTCCAAACCGTTTACAACTATACACACTCGCTCTCACTCGAATGTGTCCATTTGCATTATGTTTATATTGTTCCCCCTGTGCAAACACAAGCTGTGTGTACCGTGTCT
This sequence comes from Pocota personata, assembly GCA_963082735.1. Taxonomy (NCBI): domain Eukaryota; kingdom Metazoa; phylum Arthropoda; class Insecta; order Diptera; family Syrphidae; genus Pocota; species Pocota personata. The sequence goes on from OY720432.1 coordinate 28,725,913, forward strand.
AGCTACTTACACACGATCCTAGAACACAAAACACTCCCTACACTTCCCTGTCGTATATACACGCACTCGCCAGTGTTTGCTATGATCACAGCACAAACAGCAGCAGCAAGAAATGCCGAGAAGATGAAGTAGAAGCTATTACGACAGTGCTGCCCCTCGTTTGTATGAAAAGTATCAAATTTCCTCTGAAATATACCTACACACATTCATGCCGTTTGACAAACTGACAGGCAGACGGTATCTGTCGTGACGACTTTCAGTCCAGAATGAAAGATGATTATTGCCAAATGTTTGCGGGAAAAAGTTTTTATGTGCGTAAAGAACGTAAAAAGCTTTATGTGTGGGTTGGAAGGGCGGAAGACGGCTCTACTTCCCATTGCTGCCGACGGCCACAAAAAGAATGCGGATTTCGGTTATGATATATAGCAATACAATTGGGTGGCTTCCGTCTTATTTTTACCCTCAGTGTGAACTGGAAACATTCAAAAACAAAAAAAGAGGCGTGTTTCACCAGCCTTTTGATTGATTTAATAAATCCCGTTCGGGAAAACATTTCATTATCCTGTGTAATGGATGCAAATTGGTGGGTGATGAAAATCCCGTTGGGACTTTTCCTTTTTCATTTCAACCACGATATCCGGTTGCGGTTCTCTGTACTCTTTGAGAGGATGACACTCGAGAGTATTTTCCACTTTGGGGAATACATACACTTACACAACGACGACATTTCAGATTTTTATTCTGGAAGTGTGCAGCATTTGCTGTGCTGTTGGTGTCTATAAATTTTGATGTAATTAAGTGGTAAAAATTATTGAAAGACTATTCTTAGTATTATTGGAATAGATTGAGGTACTGTTTTTTTTTTTAAAAACTAGTGTGGCCACGTCCAAATGGCGTGAGTTCCTTAGGTCTAATGGAGATATTATCTCCTTAAGAAAGAAGCTTATTCTACTTCTACACAGAGCTACACACTCACATAGTATGCGCTCTGCAGTTTCGTCCTCTTCTAGGCAGAGGTGGCAGAGTAAATTTGAGATGCTGCTTATTGGTTGTAAGAATGGAGGGTTTCTTCGGCCTTTTTAGAATTTCTGATAAGTGCAGCAGTTGTTTAGTCAATTGACGTACATATGTAGGTAATTTTGTTTTGTAATGTCAGTTGATTAGGTGTTAATCATTAGGATGTTAAGTTCATGATAAGATAATTTATGTTGTCAGCGTTCCCGACGGCTAGCAATGATCTCTTATTGACAAATTGTCGGTTTCCCCACTCAATTGACCAGTATGAGGACATTATTGGCATAATACGTAGCTAGAGTATAGCTGGAGCCTACATCGGGACAGGCGATACCTACATACATACATACATAAATTTTCAACTTCTTTGGGCCATACCAATAGAAAAAATTCGTGTTATTATATTAATTCTTTCTAATTTAAGATCTAAACTGTTTTTTGTAGTATATACACACCTTTAATTACGTTAAAAAACTGGATAGAACTTAATTAACTTTCATTGCTGATCACAAATAAATACTTTCGGGGGTCTGTCATTATTATTTTTCTATATTACCAACTTTGTATCAATATTAATATACCCTGCGGGTTACCAACTTTGTATCAAAATTAATATACCCTGTGGGTTACCAACTTTGTATCAAAATTAATATATCCTGTGGGTTACGGTATAAAAGAGGTATGTTCCAAACAAGATACGCCGTCACCACTGACTTGGAGCGTGTAACATGGTCTCTCAGCCAATAATAGCCAATGTGATATTTTGAACTAAATTTACCTATCAAAAAAATTAAAACAAATTATACAGGTGACAGTTGCTAATCGATCTCTTGATTTCGATCAATTTTGGTATAATAGAAGAATTCAAAAACTGTCTCTCTTAGTTCTATCTGCCTCTCTACAGTGTAAATTGGTTATAACGGTTTCGATTGTAACGAAATAGATGCTTTAGTGAACGCTTTTACATAGATAACTAAACGATTTATCACTTGTAACGAACTTGTCAAATTAAATAATTTAAATTATTGAGGTTTATCCATTTACTGTCAGTTTCATATTTATGTATGTATCTACGATTTGATACCTAGTTTCAGTTTGAGTTAGAACCGTTTTGGATATGTATTGTAACATAATGTAGCATAATGCAACAAATTCCGAAATGTCTTTTCATTCTGGCATAATTTTGTTCCGAAGTGTCTTTTCATTCGAGGTTCGTGTCTGCAATTAGTCTCCACAGTTCGGATAATATCACGGATAAGAGAGAACAAGAGATTATTGGCTGCAGCTGTCATCCTGGAATTATTACATCAAAATTTTCTTGTTCCAGTGGTCGAAGAATTTGCTAGAGGTTTCTGGCTATTAGAAATCGGCTATTTAAGGACAGATGGCGATCGAGACCGAGCAGTTGGTTTTGAACCGCACGAAGAGATTGGAAAAGTGATAATGGGCGAAGTTGTGATTTTGTGATAAAATGAAAGTTGAGAGTTAACAAGAAGAAGTAATTAGTTTGGATTTGTGAATTAAGTAATTGAAAGGAGATAAAGTGATTTGAGAGGAAAGAGACCTTGTAAGAAAAGAATTTGCGAAGAATAGTATAGTGTGAACTTGAATTGTTCTATAGACTAGACAATAAAGAAATAAATTTCACAGAATATTGTTTTATCTACTCGAGCCGTAGCTCGCATATTTCAGTATATTCATTTGTTTGCCATGTACTTTTTTTAAGTTCAATCTTATTTGCTCTTCCTTTTTTTGGCCTATGATTTTTGTGTTCACTCGATGTACGCTTTTAAGATTTTGCTAAACAAATTTTAATAATGTATTGAAATTGATATGATATGTACTTACACTCACCGACAACGAAAGTGGCCACATCCAGACAACAAGGAAGTGCAGGTTTTCCAATAAATGGGCCAATATTGCAAGCTAAGCAAATGAATTTGCAAATCTCTGGTGGATTTTATGAAATCTAGTTTTCATTTTGCATTGTATGTAGTTACGTAAAAATCTGAATAAAACTATATATCGGTTTTAACGAAATATCGGATAAAGCATACATATCTTTCAGTGCTTTTAAATTCAGATTTCCACTGTATATGTATAGCCGACTGGAGTTTTGTAACCCCAAAATTAAAGATACTTTATTATTGCCTGATTTTAAAAAAGAACACCGATATTGACGAAAACAACTGAAACGATTTAATTCAAATGAGAATGGCGAGCTCGCATAGTAAGTTCGTCCCAGAAGCGAACATAAATGAAACATACATATGCACCAATCGATAGCGCTATTTGAAACAGACACTCAAGGTATACTCATATATTTATATTTCTGTAAGTTATTTTCGTTATAAAATTATAATTCCTGACTGTAAGCGCCTGCAGAACCATTACAACTAGGAGATATTTGTTTGACATTTTGAAAAGATAATTTTATTCTCAAGCTACAGCTCTACAAACTCAGAAAACAAGGTATTTTACTTTTGTTATTAAACTCCATCCATTATCATCACTCCATCTCGGCACTCAAACCTAATCTAATCTAAGTAGTTTCATAATCGAAGACAAATGGTTCGTCTTATAAATTCTACCTTAACTTTTCGTGTGGAAGTAATTTTTAGTGGGTATTTATTCATATAACTGAGATGAAATAGTTGCCAATTTTAACGTATTGAATGACGATACTGAAAGTCGTAGAAATTAGGCCCCAGACACTTTACACACTTTTCTGTCATCAACCATGTGAGGAATTTTATGCTTATTTCTTTTTTATAGTTCTTCTTTCATCTAGAGAAAAATAATCATTGCATCTTGTTCATTTGACTGGATTTATCATTAAAATCAAATTGGTCATCACTGATGAACGACCAACAGGGGTCTACATTTTATTTTCATTTCCTTAAAACACTCAACCTTAGTCATGTGAATGTGATTCAAATCTTGTCTTTCTGCTAAATTCTGTTGCTGACGTTCGATCTTAAATATCAGTTTTTAATAAATTATGCTTTACTACTACTGTTACTTTACAACCGTCAGTTAATATGAGATTTCCAACTGATCATAGTCGGTCGTGGAGTTCATAGACTACATTACGCGCAAGTCTTGAGATTTCGCTTGGAAACCAACCAATTTTAAGATAATGACACAGAACTCACCATAACCGACAGCCAGAAGAATTAAATTTAATAAATTACATTATATTCTGCTTATTATCTGATTCTAATCAAATTACATTAATTTCTTCCATAATAGTGGTACCTCGGATAAACAGCATTTGGACTCTTCCAGTGACTCAGAAATGGAAGGACCCAATTCAATGTTGCAGCAACACTCACACTCCTCCGCACAGTCCTCACAGCACAACACAACGAATCATCATCAGCAACAACAGCAGCAGCAACAACAATTATCACCAGCAAGCCACCATCACACAACTACAGCCCATCATGGCCATAGTCTTCACACAACCACGGGGTCCACAGGTAGTGGTGGTGGATCATCTGGCTCCTCCGCAGACCGCCACCAGCAGCATCATCATCAACATCACCACGGCGGCGGTGGTGGTCACTCAAATAACAACCTGTCAGCGATTAGTAATTTAAATGCATCTCTGGTGGGTGTGGCATCCAGCGGAGGCGCATTGTCGGCCGCTGCTGCTGCAGTCAGTGGAGGCTTGTCATTGTCATCACAGAAATCAGGGGTTGGCCATCAAATGGCGCCCTTGTCAGTGGCGTATTCGCATTTGCACAGTGTGATGGGCTCGATGCCGCTATATGATATAAGCGAGTATCAGCACTTATGATTTTAAGTTTAATTTTTTTATCTTAAATTTAATTATTTATCATGTAAATATTTAATTGAGGAATATTTATTTTTATTTTTTATTGAATGTTGTACGTAATATTTTATTTTTTTTTTTTCATTTTGCAATATTTAAAACTAAAATAGATATTAGTGTTTTATTCTGAATCAGTGCACATTTTTATGGAATTATTTAAAATGTAGTAATCGGAATAGCAATAATGCGTAAAGAATTATCAATTAAATATGAGAGGTAAAATCAGTAATTTCAAGATTTTGATGTAAATTCATGTAAATAAGAAAATAAAATTGAACTGAAGAGTACTTAGTAATCGATAGACACCAGAAACTTATGATAGTATACGCTTAGAAAAGTGGCGTATTTGATCTTTGCAATGTAAAAAGTAAAATATAAATAAAAGAAACTAACTTAAGATATTAAATTATTTTCAATAATGTCAAAATGCAAAAAAATAAATCATTAGAAAACTATGAAAGAGATGTGGTTTAACAAGCAATTTTTATTATTTCAAAGATATAAATAACTCTCCACAGCGAAGAATGGATACAATAGGTCAAGGCACTGAATTACTCGACAGGTGTAACTTTAGAATAGTCACAGATTCACACTTGTGGGTTTTAGTGAAATTTTTATTTTTATTCGAAAACATCTTTATCGATGGAAAATACTCCATTCGTGTAGTAGATATCAAAATTAATGATTTGCCCATCATTAATTTTGATATCTACTACACGAACGGAGTATTTATCGACTTATTCGATAGTATCGAAATATTCATTCATTTGATAGTTGTTAAAATTCGTTCATTATTGTTTTCATTCATTGAACATTTTCGTTCATTACTATTACCATTCATGAACATCTTCGTTCGTTCAAACTATTGTCGATGTTCATTTTTATTCATAACTTAATTAATTTACTTATATTTCTTTTCATTTTCACTGTGCGTTGTATGGACAAAATTATTTCGACAGAAATTACAGGCTCTTTGTAAGATGGATGCCGAATGCCTCCAAAATGCCAGGCTTTACCTCAAAGTTAATGGAAATCTATGATATTATGAATATTTGTTCTTGAGCACAAATATCCGAAAAATATTTTTCTTTCTCTCATAAATTACGAGGCTCCACTATAAGTAGACAGAGTTTTTTTTTTATATACCTATATTCCCCACTTGCTGAGTGAATGAACGCAGTCATTCAGTTGCTAACTATAGATAGCCAAATTCATTCGATAGTGGCCAACACTAGTGTGTTTCGAGGTAGCAACATCGACATGGACCGTCAACTTGTTGTAACGAAGAATTTAGCACTAAATATTTCTATATTTCTACGGTTTCTGCTTGATAGGGGATCAAATTGAATCAAAATGGATCATTTGTTGCTATACTCGCGCATGAACTAATTTTGCTATCGGCCGGTCGGTTTTAACGCGTATTAGTGGTGGGATCGGCCGAATAGACGCACAAAACAAATATAGAGATGCATAGCTTGTTTTGTGTTTTCCTTCTGAGGTTTCGTCAACCTGAAGGTTAATATACAGCTATGGCCAAAATAATACCAACACTTATTATTTTTCATCAGTGGTACAAATTACTCCTATTACATTGGGATTTTTGAAACTTTTTTAGTTTCAACTTACTGACAAATATGTTTACAACATATCCTTGTATAGTTGAAAATATATTTTATCAGCCTTAACTATTGTGCTTTAGATAGCGTAATTGGCTGGACAAAACAATAGCAACACCAAGTAATAACAGAGAAAAACCTTCAGTTAATGTATTTTGCTTTGTATATTTTTAAGGGTGGCCATGGTGTAGTGGTAATATCATCGCTTCTCACGCCGCAGGTTCGCGGTTCGAATCCTGATGTCAAGAATCATCTATTTATTTCACATGAAATAAATAAAAAAGTCGATCAATTGCGAAAGCTTAGTCAACTCTACTGCGGAAGCATGACACTGGCAGTAGGGTGGTCATATGGCGAAAATGCAACTTGATCGTCATGATGACATCAGGAGAACAGAAAAAAATACTGTGAATCATAAGCAGCGACAATAACAGCAAAACAAAAATACTCCCCAGTTATCTGGACGCTACCCTTGGAGTTCACTGAAACTTAATAATACCTGAGTTTCAAACCAACTACACCAATCTGTCTTTCTCTCTGTCTCTTTCCCTTTCTATAAAACGCCCGTGTCCTAAAACAATTAGTAAAAGGGTATTCAAAAAAAAGAAAAGAAGTATTTAGTCACAAAACCCTTATTTTTAGTAATTGCATCGACTCTGCTCTTCATAGAATCGACTAATTTGCGACATTTATCCAGAGGCAATAATGCCCAAACTTCCTGGACGATTCTCCAAAGATCTTGCTTGTTTGAGGCGTGGTGTTTATTAACTTCAATCTTCAGCTCGCTCCAGAGGTTCTCAATTGGATTTAAGTCCAAAGATTGAGAAGGCCACTGCAGAACATCGACACCATTTTGTTCAAACCAGAGTTTTGTAAGCTTTGCCTAATGCTTGGGGTCGTTGTCTTGCTGAAAGCACCACTTTAGCGGGATATTTTCTTCGGCCCATGGAAGCATGACATTCTGCAGTATGTCTACATACTTATCTTTGGTCATTTTGTCTTCGATGAGGTAAACCGGACCTACGCCCCACCAAGAAAAATAACCCCATATCGTTACACCACCTCCATGCTTCACAGTGGGTTTTGTGTACCTTGGACTGCATTTATTCAACTGCTGGGCAACTAACAAAGTGCTTACCATCCATTTCAAAGAGGTTAATCTTAGTTTCATCGCTCCTAAGCACGTTTCTCCACTGCTTCGCTGCCTGAAGGGGATCGTGTGGCACGTGGTACAGTTTAGCAAAGGCAATGCGTTTCTGGATATGTATATTTTTCAGCAGTGACACTTTCCTCGGAGCTCCAGCGTATAACTTCGCATCCACCAGAGTTTTTCCTCCATTTCGATTACCTTGGTGTATTTGGCATCGTGTTGGTTCAGGGCTCTTCTATTGTATATTCTGAACATCTCGCCTGCGAGGATGTCGATGGGAACCATTCCAGCTATAACAAAGACAGCCTCGTCTGAGATGGTTCGGAAGCCGCTGATTGTCCGTAGCGCGCAGTTTATATGTTGACGATAATCTCCTTTTGGTCTCCTTCACTCTTAGTGTCTGGGGCGGCATATAAAAGAACCGAAGTGACAACTCTGAAGAACAGTATCCTTCTAGCGTATTCAGGTCCACCGATGTTAGGCAGTATACGCGAGAGAGCTCCCTGTATTTGCAGTGCTTTTCTTGTTGAATAATCAACGTGCTTTTTGAACTGTAGTTTGTTGTCCAGCATTACTCCAAGGTATTTAACTGCTTCTTAGGACATGATTGTTTGGTTACCAACCTGAAAACCCGCGAATTCTACGGTTTTTAGACTGGTTACAGCTTCTGTTTTATGGTCGGCTAGTTCTAGTTCGGCGGAAACTAGCCAATCTCTTACCGGAGCAATTACTTCATTTGTAGCTGATTCAACTGTACAGATCTGTTTTGCAACTGTCACGACGGCAATGTCATCAGCGAATCAAATTATCTTTACTCCATCGTGCAGCGTTAATCATAAGACTCCGTCGTACATGACTTTCCACAGTAGCGGTCCTAAGACCCTGTGGGACTCCCTCAGTGACGTTGTAGTGATTTACTCTTTCATCGGTATTATACCTCAGCTTTCTGTTTATGAAATATTTTGTCACTATACGCAGCAAGTAATATGGCGTACCTATTCTGGCGAGTGATTTTATAATCAACGACCAGTTCGCAGAGTTTTAACGTCCAGCGTTACTACTGCACAGTACTTCTTTGTGCCGTTGAGCCATCTTTTTCCTTCGATGGCACCTTCTGCTATATCAACTACCGCTCTTATGGCATCAACTGTAGATCGCGCTTTTCTGAAGCCAAATTGGCGGTCTGAGAGAGCTCCTTTCTCTTCTGCTACTGCGAGTAATTTATTATAAATTATCTTCTAAAAGATCTTTCCCATGGTATCCAATAGGCATATTGGGCTATAAGACGATGGTTCTCCTGGGGGCTTCTTTCCTTTTGGTAGCAAGACCAAATGCCGTACCTTCCACCTTTGAGGAAAGGTTCCTTCTTCGAGACACTTCTGCATTGTCGCTATGAAGAGGTCTGGTCCCTTTTTTTATGGCTATTAGTGCCTTATTTGGGATGCCGTCAGGTCCGGGCGCCTATCTTGCTGCATGCCTTAACCAACTCCTCCATAGTAATTAATGGGATGATGCAGAGGATTGACTTCCTTACGATGTTGCACATACGAGTAGTAGCTGGTATTTGGAGGAAAAGGTGCTCTATTATGGATCTCAGCATTATTGGACATGTTATTGGAGGGGTCGTACAACCTTTCAGTTTTGTCATCACTATTCTGTATGCCGAGCCCCATGGTTTAAAGTCAGCTTCTTGACAAAGAAGTTTCAAGCATGCGGTTTTGCTCTCCTTGATGGCTGTATTTAAGTAGCGTCTCGTCAGTCTAAGGGTGTCCAAGCATTGTTGAAAGTCCGCTCTCCTTCTTGATCGTTGGACTTTACGCCGGGCTTGTAAGCATTTTGCCGGAAGTGTCCTTATTTCATCGTTCCAGCAGTAACATGGTGATGCCTTCTTACTATTTGTCCTTCTAGGCATTGATGCATCGCATGCTTTGGTGATGGTGCCTGTAAGGCGATGCGCAAGGGTCTCCGCTGTTCCACTTAGAGTTAAATCAACACTAACCTTCTGGTTAGTGTTTGCTCGGTCCTTGTTAGCGACGCTTATCGCTAAGGGAGCGAATGTTTCCATTAAGGCCTGCCCTCTGGTGTTGGTGAGTCTGCTGCTCCATTCTGTGGACCATGCATTAAAGTCGCCTCCTATAACCACTGGGGCTCTCTGGAGCGCATCCTCGGTTAGATTGTCCAGCATTAGTTGGTACTCGCTTGCCGTTAAGCTGGATCCCATTTATTTTCGCTCGCACGAAGCCTTCTGTTTGGTCGTTTATTTCTTGGAAGGCATGGTGTCCGTATATCCATATTGCTGTTTGTTTTGCCTTATCGCAAATCCAATTATTATTCTGATCAGGACATTTATAGGGCTCGCTGATCATGATAACGTCCGCTCTTTCGTCCTTGGCCATTTGTGCTAGGATGTCTTGAGCTATTCTACAGTGATCTTCATGGTCCTATGCTTGTGATAGCTCTCCTCAAGACCGGGAATTTGCTGCAACCGGCTATATGATTCGCATACATGATGACTCATTGTCACAGTTCTTTGCAATGTGGCCTTCTGATCCACATTTTATGCATAGCTTGGAGCAGTCTTCTCCGTTTTTACATTGCCCGGCTATGTGACCAAACTCTAGACACATAAGGCATTTTTTAATCAGGGTCCACTCGCGGATGCGACAATTAACCCAGCCGATTTTGATTCTCCCGGTTTCTAACAGCTTTCTTACGTCTTCATCGGGGAGGCTGATCGTTGCTGTTTGAGTTCATCCATACGCCTTTCGCAGAGATAAAATATCTGCCGGTGAAACTTGTACTCCAAACTGAACTTCGATTGCATCGATTATGTCATCTATTGTAGTGACCTCGTCGATATCCTTGATTTTTTTTTTTTTTTTTTTATAATTTGAACGTGTTAAAGGGAATATGAATACCCTTATACTGATTTTTTAGAACACGTACGTTTTATGGAAAGGGGGAGAGACAGAGAGAAAGACAGAGTGGAGTGGTTTGAAACTCAGGTGGTGTTAAGTTTCTGTAAACTCCAAGGGTGGCTGTCCAGATAACTGGGGAGTATTTTGTTTGTTTTTCGCTATCATTGTCGTTGCTTATGATTCACAGTAATTTTTCCGTCCTCCTGAGGTCATCATCACGATCAAGTTGCATTTTAGCCTTATGACCACCCTACTGCCAGTGTTATTCCTTCACAGTAGAGTTGACTTAGCTTTCGCAAGTGATCGACTTTTTTATTTATTTCGTGCGAAATAAATAGATGATTCTTGACTTCAGGATTCGAACCGTGAATCAACAGCGTGACAAGCGATGATGTTACCACTGCACCATGGCCACCTCATCTCGAGTATAGTACGCTGCGTGAGTGTCCCATTCGCCTGCTTCGTTAAGGTTTCACTGATGACGCCTCTATACTCATTGGCCTTGATACCCGTCTCCTTAAATTGTATAAGGAGGTATCCCTGCTTCTTACTTGTGGTTGGGCTTATCCGCTTATTTCTGTCCACTGGGGTGTCAACACCAGATGTTGCATCCTTCTCGTTGATGTTTACCAGATAAGGGTGCTTTTGTTCCAGCTTTGCCTCTGGGCGTTTACTGCCAGCAGCACCGTTTGTTGGAATTTTTTGCTTCGACTGTGCTTTCGCGACTTCGCTGTCTGCAACATCATTTGGATGATGTTTCTGCGTCCGCCTTATTTCATTTGATGGGTGTTGCTGTTTCCGTTTTGGCTGAGGAGGATCGCTGTCTGTAACCTGTCTTCTCTTTGGCTCTAATATGGGTTTTAGCCATGGCGAAGTTTGCGAGGAGTTATTCTGATGAGAAACCCCCTTAATTTTCTCGTTGTGCAGTTGTAGCGCTGAGAGCTTGTAGAGACATTTGATGCTTTCAATGGCATTTCTCATCGCTTGGTGAATCGAACGCTGTTTTCCGTCTTCCAGCATTTCTACTAGCCCCTTCACCAAGCTTGTGGAAAGCAGATTTCTCGGGGTTTGATTCGACCATCAGTTTTATTATTGCTGGTGACTCTCGTCGTTCCATGCTCCTTTGTGATGCTGCTACTTGGCCAAGTGGTAACCTCAACATCCTTGAGCCCCCCTGGAAGGGGTTCTCCTAAATTTTTTCTCTGGTGTTTTTGTTTATTTTGTTTGTGGTCATTTCTGATTGGTCCCCACTCAAATCCGCTATCAATGTTCTAATATGTAGTCACCCTAGGATCCCATGGTTATTTATGCAAGCAGGGAGACCATGCGAGGGTTAGCACAAGCCCTTAATGGGTCTTGTGTCAGAGCCTGATCGGTGCTAAACAGGAATATTACATCTGCACCTACACCACCAACTTAATGGCGACGAAATAGTGAACTTATTTTGAAGCCTGCCAAGATCTTAGGGACGGGGGCGCTTGCAGCATTAGCCAGAAAGCCATTTCAAAAAAATTTCACTCTTGCTTATTCGGTTATCAGAATACTACAAACGTCAGCCCTCATAGCTTCTATTCAAATTTGTTTTACAGTATGCCATAATTAAGACCTTACTGGGCTCGGTCTTAATGTCTCAAATTACTGATGATCAAGTCATCATATGAAACCGGTTGTGGTTCCCGTTAGAAAATACAGACTCATTTGCAGGCAAGAAGCTGCTCGTTTTACGGTGTGGCGGGTACGTTCGAATTTTGCCATTTTCTCCTTACTGTATCCCTTGTAGCCACCTTATGAGGTGGGGAGCACTTACATAGAAGCAGGCCGTTCACTATCCGCCAGCTGTGACTCCCACAGTTGCCTGAGCTTAGCCTCACCAGCCCGTTCGGCTTGGTGACTGTGTACAGTACATTGTCACAGAATAATTACTACTGATCGTGTATTTTCTTCTTTTTTTCATGCTTTTACTCAATAATTTGTTGACAACAATTCTACCGTAACATATTAGTCCGTTGCTTTCCTAAAATACAACAAAAGAGTACCGCTAGTACAATACTAAAGAAAAGTAGTGAGTGCTGCTATTTATTTGGCCATAGGTAGCTGTATTTAAAATCCCAAAAAAATGTCAAGATGCTGATTACCCGTACTCCAGAGTAAAAACAGTAAGGATTCCAGGTTGTGTCCACAGAATTATAATCTATCTAGTTTGCTATCTCAGTCTGAGGACAAAATCCTTAGGACGATCGTTGATATTCGGTCTATATATCCCAGTCATCTCTAGCGATGAATTCGAACGCTTCTAACTAGATCCATGTCGCTGTATAACTAGTATAGTTCGAAGTTGTATCTTCTCTATTCCCCGTCCATAGAAAGGGAACCAAAAATCACTCGAAGAATTTTTCTTTCAAAAGAACCAAGGGTGTTTTGATCCGCCGTATAGCAGGTGGTCTGGGGTGATAAGGGTCTTTTTGAATGATCGTACTCCTGGTGCTAGCTTGAGCATTTTGTACAATGCTTTCAAGTATGATGTTAAAGAAATCTCATGACAATGCGTCACCTTGTCGTAGTCCTTTTCTGACATCAAAAGCCTCGGTGATGTTGTAACCGACCTTGATGAAGCAGAGTGCTTTAATTTTTACTCGGAAGGATCTGCCAGACAAGTAGTTATGCAACCAATTCGCCAATTTCCCACGGATTCCAAGTCGACTCAATGCTTGTATCAGCTTTGCGTGATTTAGTGTATCGAACGCTTTGCTGAAATCTATAAAGAGTACCAAGACATGATGTCTTCTATTCAGACTTTCATTTATTGTATTCGAGAATTCACCCAGTAGCTTATTTGTGCTTTTATTTTTTTGCAAGCCGTACTGTTTTGAGTGAATTATTGCGTATTTGTCCACAAATTTTAGTAATCACCTCGTTACAACTTCTTCCAGACACTTTTCAATAACAGGCAATATTGATATAGGCCTATAATTTGCAATGATACTTTTGACCCCGCCCTTGTAAATCCGTCGAACCACCGCAATCTTGAGTTTGTTTGGGATTTTGGCTTCGTTTAAACTTTGATTAATTATTTTCGAGACTATTGGGGCAAATACTTCAGCATGAACCTTAATATACATATTGTAATATGCGAGCTACGGCCCGAGTAGATAAGAAAATATTCTGTGATATTATTTCTTTATTTTCTAGTCTATAGAACAATTCAGGTTCACACTATACTATTCTTCGCAATTCTTTTCTTACAAGGTCTCTGTCGTCTCAAATCACTTTATCTCCTTTCAATTACTTAATTCACAAATCCAAACTAATTACTTCTTCTTGTTAACTCTCAACTTTCAATTTATCACAAAATTACAACTTCGCCCATTATCACTTTTCTAATCTCTTCGCCACGGTTTTAAAACTACTGCCCCCTTTCGATCGCCATCTGTCCTTATATAGCAGAGATTTCTGATAGCCAGAAACTTCTAGCAAATTCTTCGACCACTGGAACAAGAAAAATTCTGATGTAATAATTCCAAGATGTCAATCATTTCTTGCAGTTATAATTCTTCCTTATCCGTGATACTATCCGTCTCTTTCGTAGACATGAACTGACTTAGCTGCAGACACGAACCTCGAAAGAAAAGACACTTTGGAATGGGCTGGAGGAGCGTAGTTATTATTCTACATTATTGTAGCATAATTTTAGGGGATGTTACACTGCCCCCTCTTAGACGTGTTCGTCCCGAACACGTGTGTCCTCACTTCGGCCATTGTATCGACTCAGTCGGTCCACATGAACCACTTTCATTTTGGGCCTTGGTCCTCGCTGGATGCGGTAGACAACATCGTTGATACGGGATATTATTCTGTAGGGACCCTCCCAGTTCTGCTGCAACTTAGGTGATTTCCCCTTTTGGCGATGGGGATTATACAGCCACACTAGATCTCCTTCCTGGAATCCTGACGTTGTTGCCTTGGCATCATACCTGGTCTTCATGCGGTCGCTCGTCATCTTAATCTGGCTTCTGGTCCTTTGGTGTATGTCCCTAAGCCTTTCCCTAAGGTCCGCCACGTACTCTTCTTCATTTCTGGGCTCATTGGTAGGAGATCCAAATTTCACCTCACTGGGTAAACGAGCTATTCCACCAAATAAGATTTCGAACGGCGTATGTCGAGTAGTGCTATGCACGGCACTTCTATAGGCCATCAAAAACAAGGGAATCTGCCGGTCCCAATCCCGTTGGCAGTCACCTACGACTTTCGAGAGATGTTCGTCCAAAGTCCTATTGAAACGCTCCACCATACCGTCCGACTGTGGATGAAGCGGGGTTGTCCTTGTCTTTTTGATTCCGAGTAGTTGACACATCTCTTGGAAGATTCTTGACTCGAAGTTCCGCCCTTGGTCAGAATGCAATTCCAAGTTCACACCGAATCTGCTAACCCAATTGTAGACGATCTGCTCCGCCACGGTTCTGGCTTCCTGGTTAGGGATCGGCAACGCTTCCGGCCACTTACTGAAGTAGTCCATCACTACGAGTATATACCGATTACCATTGTCGGTTTCTGGAACAGGCCCTGCGATGTCAATGGCGATTCGTTCGAAAGGTGCTCCCACGTTGTATTGGTGCATCTTACCTCGAGTTTTCGATATCTTCCTTCGCATTTAACCAATAAAAACGTTCTCGTACTTTTTCTAGCGTCTTATTCACTCCCAAGTGGCCTCCGGACCCCCCGCCATGCATTTCCTGTAACACCTCCTTGACCCTCGTCCGCGGTACGACAAGCTGCATTACAAACGACTTTCCGTCGGAGGATTCCCATTTTCTTCTCAGAACACCTTCTTGGACATGGAGGGAGTCCCACTGCGCAAAATATGCCTTTAAGGTCGGGCTTCTGTGAGAGATGTCCTGATGATCCGGTTTCTCCATGTTCTCCTTCCAGGCCAGAATCGGCTCGATATCCGGGTCTTCCTTCTGAGCGTTCCGGATCTCATCTACGCTACAGCCAGCGATAGGTTCGGCTCTCATTCTTTGGATGGAAACCAGTTCCCGTTCTTCCTGACGCGCGCTATGTTTACAATCCGTTCTGCATGGTCTCCGGGACAGTGCATCCGCATTAGAGTGGAGCCTTCCTTTACGATGCTGTATTTCGTAGTCGTAGATTTGCAGCCTTTCGATCCATCTTGCAACCTGACTCTCAGGACTCTTGAACTGTAATAGCCATTTTAAGGCTGCATGGTCTGTGCGAAGAACGAACTTCCTCCCGTAAAGGTATTTGTGAAAATGCTTCGTAGCCAAGATCAAAGCTAGAAGTTCCCGCCTTGTCACGCAGTAGTTCCTTTCTGGCTTAGAGAGCACCTTGCTGAAGTACGCAACCACCTTCTCTAGGCCATCATGCACCTGGGAGAGTACGGCTCCTACCCTGACATTACTAGCATCTGCATCCACAATGAACGTTTCCCCGGGAGTGGGGTAAGCTAGTATCGGGGCATCGCATAGCCGTTGTTTAAGTGCCTTGAAGCTCTTCTCGCACTCAATTGACCATTTGAATTGTTTCCCCTTTTCCGTCAACTGGTGCAGGCTCTTTGCGATCCCGGCAAAATCCTTCACGAACCCTGTAGTAGGTGGCTAGGCCCAGGAAGCTCCTTAGTTGGTGTTTGTCTTTGGGGACTGGTAGGTTTTTCACCGCTTCGACCTTCCCTGGATCGGTTCTCACTCCTTTCGCTGAAATTATGTGTCCCAGGTACTTGACTTCCGCTCTATACAGGGCGCACTTCTTGGGGTTGAGCTTCAGGTGGACACTTCGAAGCCTTTGAAACACACCCCTTAGATTGTCTCGGTGTTGCGCAAACGTTTTTCCTACGACGATGACATCATCCAAGTATACCAAACAGGTTTTCCATGTTAACCCTAGCAGGACACATTCCATCAATCGCTCGAAAGTCGCCGGAGCATTGCACAGCCCGAATGGCATTACCGTGAATTGCCATAGCCCATTTCCTGCGGTGAAGGCGGTTTTCTCCCGGTCTTCTGGATGGATCTGTACCTGCCAGTAGCCACTCTTCAAGTCGAGAGTGGAAAACCATCGGGCTCCTGATAGTGTGTCTAGCGTGTCGTCAATCCGTGGCAGAGGGTAGCTGTCTTTCTTGGTGACGTAATTGAGCTGCCGATAGTCTACGCAGAACCGCGTGCTGCCATCTTTCTTCTTAACCAGTACAACCGGTGATGCCCACGGACTTTTGGAACTTTCAATCACACCTTCTTTCTCCATTGCCGACACCATCTCTGCAACTTCTGTCTGCTTTGCCAATGGAAGGCGCCTAGCAGGCTGACGAATTGGTCTAGTATCACCAGTGTCTATTCGATGTTGTACCAGGTGTGGCCGTATTCTCCGTCCTGTGAGGCAAATACATCAGCGTACTCATTGATAAGATTCTCTGCCTTAGTTCGCTGCTCCTGATTCAGCTCACTGGACTGGAGAATCGTCTCTCTCGCTTCCGCTGTCCAAGGTGATGGGAGAGGTTTTGGAGCATCACGTTCAGATATTGTTGCGACGGCGGTAATCGGCGTGCATTTTCCAGTCACCTCCCCTCGCCTTAGTTTGACAGTGTGTGGTCTTGCGTTCAAAACCCTCACCGGAACCATGGTGTTCTTTGGTTCGACTAACGTATTTCCCACGATGTAGTCTTGAGAATTCTTCTATGGGTCTGGTTTTACTATGTAGAATCGGTGGCTCCCAAGATCACCTTCCAGCTTCGTCCAAATGATTGTCTCTGAAGACGGCGGCAAAACTTCGTCTTTGCTGATGACTGTCATGAGAGTTACGGCATTCTCGTTTCCGTACACCATCGGAATCTCCACATTTCGATACCTCAGTACTTGCATCCCGATGTCCAAATTACTTCATTTGCTTTCATGAAGTCTATTCCGATGATGCACTCGTCGCATATATCTGCCACCAGAAACGCATGGGAGAACGTCAGTCCCGCCAGAGTAATCGTAAGACGAACTTCTCCAAACACCTTCGCCATTTCCCCTGTTGCAGTCTTCAGGCAGTAGCTGTTGGTGTTGTGCAGGCAGGAGCTTCTGACGATATCTCTTCTTACAATGGAGGCAGTGGCACCTGTGTCGATGGTGGCTACGCACTTCTTCTTGTTGATTAGTGCCTCCACTGTCAGGCTCTTGTTACCCCGTTTGGTTTGGGAAACTTGAATGGTGGTCCTGGGGGCCTCGATTCCAGTAACCAACTTCTGCCCCGCGAAGTTGGTCCTTACGCATTTCCCGACTGCTGGTTTTGGGAAGTCTGACTGACAGGATGCTTCCTCTCTGCTTCTCCTACTTCCGCAATGTGGACAATTTCCTCGTCTAGGTGAACTTCTGCACTGCCGTTGTAGGTGTCCGGTTTGGTTGCAATTCCAGCAACTTATTTGACTTACGCGAGCTCTGTCTTCATCCATGATGGCTGTTCTCTGGCATGAGCATTCCACGACGGACATTTCCCTGACACGGTGTATTCCCTGGTATGCTTGGTCCGCAGCCTTCATTGACAAAGCGAATGCCAATGCCTCGGGGAATGTTCGCTTTTCAGCCATCCTTACAGCCATTTGCAGTTGTCTGTTCTCTATGGCCATTTCGTTGATAAGCTCCTCACCGGCTTTAGGGTATGAAAGATGGGCTAGTCGCTCTATATCCGCTTGCAACTGTTGGAGCGTTTCTCCTCTTTTATGGACTCGACTACGCAGCTGAACCCTGTACACCTGCTGCATGTGTTCATCCCCAAACCGCATCTCGATAGCCTGAACCAGAAAGTCGTAGTTCTGCTGTTTATCTTCCGGGATGATCTGCAAGAGCTCCGCAGCTGGACCCCTCAGTGCAAGCGTGAGTGCAATAGACTTCTCTTCATCGCCCCAGCTATTGGTCATTGCGGCCGCTTCGAATTGCCTCTTCGAATTGCGTCTTATAAATTGGCCATTGGCTGCATCTCCTTTCTTCTCAGATCGTCAGTGGAATATTCCCGTGCTTTCTGTCTCTTCACGTTGCTGAGTTCCTTAGTAAGATTTTCGACTTGCTTTTCTACTTTTTCGAACTGAGTCTCTATCTTCCCGAACTGAGTTTCGTGCTTCTCAAAGTTTTCATCGAATCTAGTTTCGACTTTGGATTCCAAGTTCTTGTTTTGCTCATCAAGTTTGCTTTCCAGAGCATCTAGAGAATTCTTTTGTTCGTCCAGCTTAAGTTCTAGAGAATTATTTTGTTCGTAGATTGCTTTCTTTTGTTCGTCCATTGCTTTCTTTTGGTCGTCCAGCTTAAATTCTATAGAATTCTTTTGGTCATCGAGCTTAGGTTCCATTGACTTCTTTTGGTCTTCTATTGCTTTCTTTTGTTCGTCCATGACTAACTTAAGTTGCAGGAGCAGCCTTGTTATACCCGGGTCGGTTGCTGTATTTGCTGGTTCCTCTTTCACGTCAAACTCTACGTCGTGCGGATTTTCACCTTCCTGCGTTACTGCTTCTTCCAGACGAATCAGTAGGGCATCATTTCCCCCAGTTGTGTCGACGTTCCGCTTACTGAGTTCTGCCTTTAGTTGAATTATAGTTAGTTTTCCCAATTTGCGACCCATTTTGCGCAACTAATTAACTCAACACAGAAATCGTTTTTTTTTTTTTTTTTTTTCTTGTGCAATTTCACACCACGGAAATAGTTATTCACAGAATAAGTTTTATCCCGCTTCTGACACCAATGTAATATGCGAGCTACGGCTCGAGTAGATAAGACAATATTCTGTGAAATTATTTCTTTATTTTCTAGTCTATAGAACAATTCAGGTTCACACAATACTATTCTTCGCAATTCTTTTCTTACAAGGTCTCTGTCCTCTCAAATCACTTTATCTCCTTTCAATTACTTAATTCACAAATCCAAACTAATTACTTCTTCTTGTTAACTCTCAACTTTCAATTTATCACAAAATTACAACTTCGCCCATTATCACTTTTCTAATCTCTTCGCCACGGTTTTAAAACTACTGCCCCCTTTCGATCGCCATCTGTCCTTATATAGCAGAAGTTTCTGATAGCCAGAAACTTCTAGCAAATTCTTCGACCACTGGAACAAGAAAAATTCTGATGTAATAATTCCAAGATGTCAATCATTTCTTGCAGTTATAATTCTTCCTTATCCGTGATATTATCCGTCTCTTTCGTAGACATGAACTGACTTAGCCGCAGACACGAACCTCGAAAGAAAAGACACTTTGGAATGGGCTGGAGGAGCGTAGTTATTATTCTACATTATTGTAGCATAATTTTAGGGAATGTTACAATATCTTACTCTTATGTCGTCGACTCCTGGTGATATATACATGTTTAAACACGTCAGTATTTCATGCACCTCTTCATTAGTAGCTTCTTCAACAAAAATACTGTTTGGCTGTAGTTTGCTTACGTGATTTGCAATCATGGTCTATTCGGAGTGTCTGGTCAGCGAAATGTCTGCCGTATTGGTTAGAAAGAGTTGCTAAGCTTGTTATTAGAGGAAAGTTCCTTACAACCACATCATCAACGCTGAGCTTTTTTCTTCCCATAATTTCGTTGATTAAAGCCCATGTTTTGTGAGGATCCTTTCTCGATTGAGTATATTTATTTTTATAAAAATTTGATTTTTGCGTTAGAATTTCTTTATTTAATTTATTTCTGAAGCTCTTGTATTCATTTTCATAGGATTGGTTAAGTCTGTTATTCTTCCATCGTTTACATTTTAAACGAATGTCGGCGGAGATCCATGAATTTTGTCTATGTTTAGTCGATAGGCTATTGTTTACTGTAGACCTTTCGTAAATGTCCTGGATCTTAATAGTAAATTTTCGGTAGATTTCGTCAGCGTCATCTTGAACTAAGAGCTCTTCCCAATTTGTAGAACGTATATACATATCCACCATGCTGTTTCGAATATACGACGTATTCGTTTCTTTTACATCAGTCGTAATTGGTGGTAGATCTATGGTGGACTTTCCTGGACTAAAACCACACTCATACGGACTAATCAGATTGTTGATAAAAAGGTTTAAGCCGCTCACATAATATGGCAAAAAGGATCCTATACGTGATGCTAAACTAAACGACATTTGTAGTTGGTGCAGTTCAGAGGGCCTCCTTTCTTGAGGATCGACAAACGATGCTGAGGTTCTATTCCTCGGGCACATTTTCATCCGATCATATCTTACTGATGTACGCTCCATACCAAATCATCCCCAGTTGTTTTAAGCTCGCCAGTTAGGCCGTCAGCTCCAGCAGCCCTGGTGGATTTAAGCTTAGACATCGCTGTCTTCACCTCACTTTGGTGGAAGGAATTGTTGATCATCATCCGGGTTGAATAGAACATTCTGCATGACAGCGAAGTTTTGGTCATCGCCGCCGTTTGACTATCTGCAGAAGTAATCTTTCCAAATTCTCAGCACCGACTGTGACTCTACTACTAAATTTTCTTCTTCATCCTTACATATTTCTGTTTGGGCTTTGTAGCCATGGCATGTTTCTACCTTCAGGTGTAATTTTCGAATATCATTCTTAAGCACGGGAGAGCCCTCCTATTGGACTACTGACACTGGAAAAAAACAGATCATATAGACTTCCGTATAATCAAGAGAACTATAAAGAAAACCGTTGCGAGAGGAACTCCACGTGGAGGTGTCATTTCACCTTTCATCTGGCTTAAATGAATAAAGAACTGCAGCATACGCAAATGATATAGCAACCCTGGTAAATGGCAAACACCTACCAACCATCAGCGACATTATGGGATCAGCACTAACAGAAATACGAGTAGAGCATTTCAATCTCCCAAAACTTAATGGAATACCTCTTTGTAAGGCTGACGAACATGCCAGATATGGTACAACAATACCCATCCTTCCAGGCAAAAGTTCACTGGGTATGCATATCGCTATATGCAAGCTTAAATTGAAGATGGATGCTATTGAAAAGACAAGTTCAAGGTGGACAAGGGGTACAACTTGTCTAGCGACAAAATAAATTTGGCCTAAGCTGGATCTGAAACGCTCTAAGAATTTGATTTTTTCCATAGAAAGCATATCAGCGCTGTTATAGGTGTCATAACTGGACTCTGTCGAATAGGCAAGCATGCAACAAGGCTTTGCGTCTTCTCAAACGATTTCTGCTGAAGTTGCATGGACGAGGAGGAGGAAGAGACTATTCTCCACCTTCTTTGCACCTGCCCAGATATCTTCCAAAGAAGGAAACTCCACTTAGGAGCCTCCTGTTTCAACGACCTAAATGATCTGAATAATATAGACGTTAGGGACCTTCAACGTTTTATCAGAAGCTCCAAATGGTGCAACGAGTAGCCTAGAGGCCGCGTCCCAAACTCATGTGGTATTACAATGAACCTATTACTGGTCTAAGTGTGTTGGCTTTTTTTTTGCTGACAGCCGCCTCAACCAAACCTAACCTAACCTACATAAAAGCCACACTTTGAAGTCATAGGAATTAATTTGAGATTCTTCACGTCTTGAGTAAATAACTCCTTAAAATGAGAAAAATCGCAAAAACCACAAATGAGAAACGATCTGCAATCAACACTCTTCTTAATGTAGACAAATCGCAGCGGGAAGTTGCTCCGCAGTTGAAGGTATCAAGGTGCTGCGTTCAACATACCATTGAACGGCACGCTCAAACCCGAAGTCCTGAGGATAAACCACGGTCAGGACGGCCTAGAGCTACAAAAAAAAAGAAAAATTGTATAAGGGTATTCATATCCCCTTTAACACGTGCAAATTATAAAAAAAAAAAGAAAAAAAAAAAAAAAACTAAACACGAGGATCGGCTAATAGTCATAACAAGCAAACGAAGTAGACGAAAAACAGCACGCGAAATACGCACCGAAATAAATGAAACACGGAATAAACAGCTGTCCTTGACAACGATCACACGAAGATTAAGACATGCTAAACTATCAGTCGTTCACAGACCTTCGTGGAGTGCACGCGTGTGTTTCGACTGACAGTAAGTGCAAAGTAATTTTTCAAGTGGTGAAAAAGACTTCCGACTAGTGGCAGTGGACCGACGAGCGGTAGTCACGGGTTCAATTCCCGCAAATATCGAACTTTTTTTTTTTTTCTCTTTAATTTGAAAAAATAAAAAAAATAAACATTAAGTGTAACAACACGTGATGGGAGACAGTGAAAAGTCCGCACTCCAAGTAGCGGACAAACAAAAATCAGCCGATGAGGCTGCAAAGTCCGGGAAGCGGAGGAAAGTAAAATCTACCTCCAACGTGGTAAAAGGCCCCGCCATAACAACTTCATCTGAAAAGCTGCCGGGTGAAGTGATGGAAGGGGCGCCTGGTACAACAACAGCAGCAGAAAAGAAGAGGCAAAGGTCATCAGATGACGATGACCAATACCCATACGTCTCCGATGGTGGTGAAGGCCATTATATGGGGGACAACAACAACTTCGCCGCTCTGGTCACGTCCGAGTCAGAGGACGAAGACGATGAGCTGGAATGCCTTAATACGAGTATAAGGCAGCTCCAGCAGAAAGTATTGGCCATAAAAGCCAAGCAAATAGCAAGGCGGGAGAGGGAGAGGCAGGATGTGCTCCATAGACACCAAGAGCAATAGCAACAACAACAGACACAGCAAAAACAAAAGCTGCCTAACCAGCAACAACAACAAAAAATTAAGCAGCCGCAGCAAGAGCAACAACAGCCGCAGCAACAAAAGAAGTTGCAGCAACAGCCGCAGCAGCAGAAGAAGCTGCAGCCAAAGCAACAGCAACAGCAGCAGCAACAGCAGCAGCAACAACAGCAGCAGCCGAAACAGCAACAACAACAGCAAACACAACAGCAGCAGAACAAGCCAAGGAAGGTGCGAATTCCACCCATTAATACATACAAGATGGAGCTCAAAGACACCATAGAACTGTGTAAGTCGGCCATAGGCAATAACTTTATAATTAAACGGTACAATGACAGTAGACACTCCATCCAGTGCAATACGGTGGAGCAGCACAATAAAATTAAGAATCTGTTAAGGGACTCGACGACGGAGTTCTTCTCTTTCACCCCGAAGGGGGAAAAGTTGCAAACGGTGCTACTGAAAGGGATGGAACCGTCTACCGAGCCGGAAGAGCTCCTTAAGACGCTCCAAAAAATTAAGTGCGATGGTCTCAATTTTGTAGGGGTTAAGCCTTTCACCACAGCAAGGGCCAAAAGGGAGAAGCGGAAGCTACCGTTCTTCCTGGTTCAGCTGTCGCCCGATAGCAAACTGGATGGTCTAAGGAGTATCAGAGTCCTAGACTACCAGGTTGTCTCATGGGATAAATTAAAGCGCAGCGAAAGCATTATTCAATGCGTTCGCTGCCAATGGTTCGGGCACGCCGCGTCGAACTGCGATATGCAGCCTCGATGCGTGAAGTGTGGACAGAATCACAAGACGGAGGAATGTGCTCTAGGTAAGGAGGGAGTGGCAGATAAGGGCCAGCTCACATGTGTGCTATGCAAGGACTCGGGACACACCGCAAACTATCGGGGTTGTCCTGAGTTTCAAAGCATTAAATCAGCAAATCTGGCTCGTAAGCAGAAAAGTACAGTGAATGTCCCACCAGTTCTTGTTCAAAAAGCAACCGTTACTCCCCAAATCACCTACGCCCAAATGGCATCTGGTGGGGGAACCACGGTACAGCAACAACCGAAGGTAGCTGCACAGGCCCCAGTGCCTAAGGTACCTGAGGCACAAGGCGACTTGCTGACTATCTTGCTCTCTATCCAGGAGCAGATGGGGCAGCTACAGCGCCAGTTACAAGAACAGGCAACCCGTGTGGACAGGATCTACGCGCTTCTGCCTAGCCTAACGCATTTTCAATCGTGATGGGTACGACCGCGACTGAAAATTCCTTGAAGATTCTAGCGGTGAATGTAAATTCATTGATTAGGATCGAACGAAAAGAATCGCTCTACAAGTTACTTGACGACCAAAGCCCTGATGTGTGTCTGGTTAGCGAAACTAAGCTAACCCAGAAACGCAAGTTACGGCATAAAAACTATAACATAGAAAGAAGAGACCGACCCAACTCCACTCAATGAGGAGGTGTAGCGATCTTCATTCGTAAAGAACTTAGGTATAAGGCCGTGTACAGTAGTGAAGTGCGAAGGTTCCAGGGGCTGGAAGCGTGTATTGTGTACATCCCTCTCCGTAGTGGAAAGAAGATGTATGTGGTAGCGCTTTACGCTGCTGGAGCTGCTCAATCTACTTTATTTATGTCAGAGCTCGAGACATTGTTTCGATGCCTAAGGCTGGAGTCGGGGGAGAATTATTTCCTCATGGCCGGAGATCTAAATGCTAAGCATAGAGATTGGGGAAATAATACACCAAATTCTAGAGGGAACTCACTATTCAATTGGTGGGGTCAACATAATGTTGAGTTTCGGCTCGATTTGAAGGCTACAGATAGTCCGTCGTTTTCCAGAAGCGGCTCCTATCTGGATCTACTGCTGTTTGACGAACGGTTACAACTGACCAACGTGGACCGACAAACGATAAACTGTCTGAGCACGTTTGTGTATGACAGTGACCATTGCGGACTGAGTGCCGAAATAGCGATTCCCAACGAAATTGCGGAATTGGAAGAGTTTGTTCAAACGTACACCTACAACTACAGTAGGACTAGTTGGAATCGTTTCACCCGAGACTTGGCAAGAGCACTCTCCTCGAACTCGCTCTACCCACCGTCGAATAGAAATCTGTCAAACGAGGAGATTGACAGGTACCTTAAACAAATGGACGAGACAATCAAACGAACAATGGACAGTACGATACCTAGGTATCGACCAACTGAAAACGTGTTCCGCAATGCAACAATCGACGCACTGCACGTTCAAAAAAGTAGACTGCTTACAAGACTAAAAAACTTGTATAGACAGTTTACAGACAGACAAAACTCGGAGGTTAGGACGCTGAAATCGTTGATAAAGAACTTCCAAATACTAATTAGAGCAAATTATAGGCGGTCGGTTAATTTGCACTGGGGCAACAAGATTCTGGCTATCAAGTTTGATAACCCGAGTATGTTCCCCCAGATTAATAAAGTATTTCGGAGGAACGATGTCAACGAACTTCCGTGTCTGAAAATCCCCCGAACAACGAACAATGAACGCTTACTTACAGCAGCAGGAATAGATTTAAGGGACGCTGTAGATGATGACGACTTTTTTGTGATCGAAGATCCGCAGGAGAAGGTGGAGGCCATTGGAACTATTTTCGAAGATGTGTACAAGGTAAATGCTTGCATTCGCCTGAACCACGACCTGGAGAATAGAGTCCTTATGCACAACTTCTACCTTCGAAATGATATAGAGCACTGGCGATCAGAGAATACTGGTTTTACCGGGTTCTATGACGAAAACTTGGCAAACAATGCCATCGCCAATGAAAGGGTTCACCCCCCGTACGTATCGAAGGTAGAACTCCAAACGATCTTCGCATCATTGAGAAAGAAGAAATCAGTGGGAATCGAGGGAATATCGAACATTGTGATTCGACATCTTCCTCTAGAAGCGGTGGAAATTTACACCACCCTGTTCAATAATGCACTGAATAATGCACATTATCCAGATCATTGGAAAACAGCAGTGTTACAGCCGATCCCCAAAAGGGGAAAGGACTCCTGCAATCCGGCAAATCTCCGGTCGATAAGTCTCCTTACGAATATCAGCAAGGAATTCGAAAAAGTGATCAATAGAGCCTTGATTAAATGGGTTGAGGACAATAATATAGTTCCGGATAACCAATTCGGTTTCAAGGCGGGGCATGATACAATACATGCCGCGTCTAAACTGGTATCTGATATCCAATGGAACAAAAGCAAGAACCAATGCACGGATGCCTGCCTGATTGACTTGGAGAAGGCCTTCGATACCGTATGGTTGGAAGGGCTCTTTTACAAGTTGATCAGGTTGGGCATAAGCAAACCACTGCTGTTCATGTTGCTTCATATGCTCACCAGTAGAAAGTTCGTTGTGAAAAATGGCAATGTGACTTCTGCTGGGACGTTCGAAATTAAAAATGGTCTGCAACAGGGGCGGTTAATTTACCGATCCTTTTCAATATTTACACGGCTGATCTGATAGGATCTCTTCAGCATGCAATAGCGTACGCAGACGATTTGATTGCGTACAGATCAGGACCTAAGATCGACGTCATTGCAACACTCTTGCAGAGTGACTTCGATAAGATTCAGCGATATTGCGACGACTGGAAGTTGAAGATCAACCTTCAGAAGTCGGAAACCATTCTATTCAGAACGCCGTTGTCTCGGGCCTCTAGGGATACCAGAAAAAATTGGCGAAAGTTCTCTATAATTGGACAACACGGGCGTCCACTTGTATGTCAAAACGTGGTCAGATACCTTGGACTTTGGCTAGACCAATATCTATATTTTAACAAACATGTAGATGCTGCTCTAGCCAGAGCCCGAGCTGCCTTCGCCCTTACAAAGAGACTTTTTTATAGCAAGCAACTCGATGCAAGGGTAAAGGTAATCTGCTACACGGCCCTCATTCGGCCCATGCTCGCATATGGATGTCCCGTGTGGTTCAACATAGGGGCAAGTAGGATGGAAAAGATTCGGGTGTTTGAGAGGGCCTGCCTTCGGGCTTGCCTTCACTTGTACAGAACACCAGAGTCTCAGTACAAAAAATTCTATTCTAATGAGGTCCTATACAACAGGGCGGATCTGATAGGAGTGGACAATTTCCTGGTCAAGATGACTCGAAGGCACATTGCAAGAGCAATGACCTCGATGAATAACCTGATCTTCTGGGCTTATTACCCCAACCATAGGTACCATGAGAGGGTGCGCCTTAACGGCTCTGTCCCTCCAGAAGCATTCCTCTATTTCGATCAGGCAGGCCTGATACAGGATAAATCAGCGGTGCCGTTAATCTTCCACGTTGCCCGGACAACTGTGGACAGGCGGCTCAACTACAGCCGAGACGTCGCACAGAGCACTGTGGAGCGTCTCCGATTCAGTAGATCGGTATCGGGGCGCGATATTAAAGATGTGAAGAAGCAGCACCAGCAATTCTGGTGGTTACTAGAGAGAGCTCCCTCGTCGATCCCTTTTGATCCGGGGTAGGTCCAGTACGGCAAAGTTGGCCGCCATATTTTTGTCTTGGCCGGCTTACATAGTTTTAAGGTGTCTAGGGTAAGTAGTTTAAGTTTATTTATACGGAAAAAAAAAAAAAAAAAAAAAAAAAAAGTGCATATTTGATTATGCATGTAGTTAAGTTAGGTTAAGACTTATTTTAAGGTAGAATTTAAGTTTTATATATAAGATCAAAATCAAATAAATAGTGCCGTTACTAAGTTTTTTAAAATTAAAAATTTTTCTTAGTCATAATTGTTATTTAAGTAAAATAGTAATAAGTAATAGATTAAGTCGAAAGACATAGATAAGGATTAAGTTTAGCTTAGAGCGCCCGCATAGGGCCAGTAAGTTAGAATAAGATAGTCAAGTTAGTTAAGCTAGTTTTAAGCGTTTTTGTCTAGCATGTAAGTATAAATGAATTAAATTTATAAAAACTACAAAAAAAAAAAAAAAAACATGCTAAACTATTTGGGCGAGTTTCTGTTCGAAAACCCCTGCTGCGACCACGAAATGATTCAGAAAATATTGAATGAGAAGAATGGGCGAAAGAGCATAAAAACTGGACGGAAGAAGATTTCAACAGAGTTTTATGGAGCGATACATGCAAGTTCAAGGTATTTGGCACAAAACGGAGAGTTTTCGTTGGACGCAGCGCTGTACAAAAGATTTTACCAGACTGTGTGGCTCCTACCAAGTGGAGTGCGAGATCTGGTTCGAGTGATTGGAAAAATTAATAAGGAATCATAAAAAACAATATTGGAAAAAAACGCTGTGACTTCTGGACTAAGATTTATTGGCGAAGGATTCGTATTTCAATAGTTTGTCAAGACAACCCTAAACAGAGAGATGATGAAGGAATCTTACAAATTATGATATGGCCGTCGCAATCACCGGATTTAAAGCCTATAGAGCTGTTATGGGAGGAACTGGATAAAAGGTTCCGGGATCAATGCCCATCATCAGAATCTGCATTGTGAAATATACGATTGGATTGTTGGAGCAAAAAACCACGGGCAACAACTCAAAAACTGAAAGCTAGAATGCTCGAATACAAAGGTGGCTTTCACGACGACAAATCGCTGTAAGTAATTTTTTCTTCTTTTTAATAAATTCCTTTATGTTAAGAACAAAATGAGAATATTTTTCTTCTTATTTTAGTTTTCATATAATGTTCCCCGTGCATTTTACATGATTATTATTCTACTAAAGAGTTTTTTTCGATGTTAGATTTTGGTTTCCCTCGGGCACTGAGGGCGGCCTCAAAGTTTTGGTCTGCAGTGTATGTGTCAGGTGATACCTTTCATCGACGATATTATAATTTTCGGTTGTAATGAGGAATAGAATCCTAGAAATGTTTCATTCGTCTTTGATACATTAGAAAAGGCAAGTATGGATGTTCAAATGGATAACTGTGACTTCCTCTAAACATTAGTCAAATTTCTTGGGTTCCTTGTTTGCGAAAACGGAACTAGAACTAACTCCAAGAAGGTGAAAGCCATAGTCAATTTTTCAATTCGTAAAAACCTTAAAGATCTAAGATCTTCTCTGGGCATGTCAGGGTACTACTTACGTTTCATAATCGGCTACGCTGACCATGCAAATCCCCTTACCTCTCGCTTAAGAGGGGAAGAAGGACGTAGACGTGGGTCCAAACAAACCTCGAAGATCGTACTTATTTAATTAATTCTATAACTATCACACAAGACAGCGACGACAGTTCGTCCCACAATCTAATACCATCGGTCGAAGCACCCATAAATGCATTCAAGACCTAACTAATCCTAGATATAGGGAAACGAATAATCTACAAACTTCAAAAACCCTTCCCGAACTACTGGAGGTTTATCTTTATCGAACCTAAATACACCAAACAAACTTATAGGTATATTTAAGAGACTTCTAAATCCCAATGTTATAAAAGCAACTATGACTGAAGAGCATGGGAATAATTCAAGAAATGTACCCCCTTTATTTCAGTAACTACAGACTTAGAAGATTTGAAAAGTGAAACAGAACAGGAAAACATGATTTTAGAATACCACAAGAGAGCAATAGGAATGCCCAGGAAAACAGACTCCAACTCATTGAAAAATACTACTTTCCGAAAATAAGCTCAGAGATAAAGAATAAAGGAAACAATACTACCGTAATCTCAACAACCCATAAACCCACAAATCATAAAATCTACTCCTATTCCCGAGTACCCCGGACACACACTATACATAGCATTCTACCCTACAGAATGATACCTAGTATTGACAGCTATAGATAAATTTACTAAACTTGCACAAGCAAAGATACTTATGTCCCGGGCGATCGAAGACATTAAGCACTTAGGCAGCCCTTAAGGAAACTCTTATTTTTCTTTGGAATACCCAAATGGGTTGTTATAGACAACGAAAAATCATTTATGAAATTAAAATCGATAAATTCAAAACCCTTTCCTATGAAAGTGAAGTCAATTGTCAAATTGAAAGATTACACTCAACCTTGTTCGAAATCATGCGAAGCTTTAAAATCGATGGCATACACCGCACTTTCGAGTAATTACTTGAACGATCCGTCTATGAATTTAATTGTACTATTCACTCCGTTTCCGCAAAGAAGTCAATAGAACTCTTTTACTGATCCCGAATAGTTTGAGAAATCTAGGCTAAACAACATAAAACAATTCAGGAACAAACAACAGAAAGACCTCAACTACCATAATACTCGTAAAGACAAACAACAAATCAAAACTTATGAACCAGGACTAAACATTTTTGTTAAAAACAATAAACGGCTAGAGAACAATAAACGGCTAGAAAACAATCCAACATCAGTTCTAACAAAATCAGTCAGAGTAAAACACAAGAGTAATATCTCCTCCACAGATCACTCCTCATCACTTTTTACAAAAAAAAGATATAGATCCTTGACAACTCCAATTCCTATATTATAGCACACCCCGTGCAGGGATGGGTTAAGAATATCACCGCAGCGCCCCCACAAATACATAGCGCTTGTCGTAAAAGGCGAAAAAGGGAAAAATCACATCTAGGCAATTTTAAAATATCCAGGTGAGCCTAGCGACACATATACCATCTTAAAATTGTTCCGCAAGTGTGCAAGCGAATCCGTGTTTTGACTGGAGATCACCGGTGTTGTAAAAGTAAGATCAAACATAAATCAAAAATCAGGAAAATGCACGTGTCAAAACCAAAAAAAAAACGTTTAAACTCTAGCATTATGGATAAGTACGCTAAAAAGCAAAGCACTACCCCGCTAGGGAATACCAATGCTAGGCATGGTTATGATCCTGGGACGAGCAGAAATGCTCAGGTCAGAGTTATTCGGTTTCCGGGGGATAGCAAAATAATGTAACGGCTTAGGCGTAACCTAAGAGTCGCGAGGTGGAACCTTGGGAGTATGAGTGGTCGCAGCTACAAGCTTGAAGAAATGATGATTAGAAGGCTAGTGGACATCTTGTATGTTCAAGAAACGAAATGGCGAAACATCGGGAATCGGGCGCGTTTCTTGGGCGTTAACACAATAGATGTTCTACCATGGATCGGAACAAGGTAAAAAAGGAATTGCTGTCATCCTCGCGACAGAGCTACTTGGCAACACCTTGACCATTTCAAAGTACAGTGATCTTGATGTCTCTCAAATTGGTAATACAGTGTAAGGTGTGGAATATTGTAAGCGCATATTCCCCCTAAGTCGGATGGGAACAGAAAGAAAAAGATGCATTCTGGCTGGATTTTTTGTTGGCGGATTCGCAAACCTAAGTAATCGATGCCAGGAATACGCCTACGTACTAAACACACACCCTATATACTTCAACCACTCTCCCCGCGGGACTGCCGTTAGGTATTACTTCGCGGGGCTGGTTAGCAATCTATGCTATGCTTCTCGTGTCAGCTTCTTCCGTGCTTCAGTTGCTCTTCTTAGCTTTTCTATTCTCCGCAGCTCTTTTTGTAGAGTTGTTACGAAGGAACATATTGCCATCCAATTCTCTTCCGACCGTTATCTCCGTTATATCTGACATAGTTGTTATCTGGATTCGTGTTAGTCCCTTTGACTCACGTTCCAGCATTCTAATTGGCTCAAAATTTATTACGCATTCGCGTGCCATTGTGGCCGCATGTATGCGCGTATGTCCGCCTGTCTTTGCGTCTGCGTAAGAAGCCCTCTGGGTTCCACTCTGTTGCTTCTTGCGTTTTCTTCGCTCTCTTTTCTTTCTCGCTCTAGTCTCCTTAGCTCTTGGCATACATCCTTGGCATAAGAGCTCACTGCGTTCCACTTGTTTTCAGATTCTAGCATGTGATTAACTAAATTCTCCGGAGTTGGTGTTTCTCCCAATGCTGTTTGTAGTGCGTCTCTTTGTAGAAGGAAACGTGGGCAGTGAAAGAATACATGCTCCACGTTTTCGGGAGTATTACTGCATGATGGACAAGCGGGGGAGTCATCGTTCCTATACTGATATAGATATGACCAGAAACAACTATGTCCCGTAAGCAGTTGTGTTAAATAGAAGTTAACTTCAATATGTCTGCGGTTTATCCAAGTCTCTAAGGTCGGGATAAGGCGGTAAGTCCATCGGCCCTTGGAAGAAAGGCTCCAGCGTTGCTGCCACTCTATCAAACTTGTGCTTCTTCCTATAGTGTCCGGTTCCCCTTGAGTTAGTCGCCCCTCAAGTCTGCACTCTAAAAACTTTTTCTGCAGTTCTTCCGCCAATATATCAATTGGGAACATTCCTGCGATAACGCAGGTTGCGTGGTCCGAGGTTGTGCGAAAAGCGCTACTCACTCTTAGTGCACATAGTCGGTTTACTGCTATGATTCTTCTTTTGTATGAAGTCACTTTAATAGCTCCGGCCCAAACTGGTGATCCATATAGGACTACGGATGTGACTACTTTAGCTAAGAGTAGCCTTCGGCTGTATCTTGGCCCTCCTATATTCGGCATAATCCGCGCAATAGCGGCACCCACACGTGAGGATTTGTTGCTTACGTACTCCAGATGGTTTTTAAAAGTAAGTCTTGAGTTAATCATAACGCCAAGATACTTGATAGCTGGTTTCGAAACTATCTCGTACCCACCTCATACCCACCTACTGTGAGCGTGATAGTTTCCAGTTGCTTTCTACTGGTAATAAGTACCGCCTCTGTTTTGTGTTTTGCTAGCATGAGGCCGACTGATGTTAACCACCGTCGGACAATTGATATGGTTTCGTTGTTAGTTTGAACAACTTCTTCCAGTTGTTTTGCAGTTACTACTATAGCGATGTCGTTCGCAAATCCCACGATTTTTGCTTCGGCTGGTATTTCAAGACGAAGGACTCCATCGTACATGAGGTTCCATAATGTTGGTCCCAGGACCGAGCCCTGAGGGACTCCTCCAGTGACTGCGTATTCTTTCATACCATCCTCTGTTTCATAGAGCAGCACTCTTTGCTGGAAATAGTTTTTTAAAATATCCCTGATGCGCATACTTCGAAGTGCTTGAAAGATTTGTTTCCAGCTCGCTGTGTTGAACACGTTCTTAACGTCCAGTGTTATGACGCAACAGTACTGTTTTGCCCCTCTTCTCCATCGTCTTCCTTCTATGGCCCTTTTCGCTGTGTCATCCACTACCTTAATAGCATCAACAGTCGAGCGTGCCTTTCGAAATCCGTACTGATGTGCTGATAGTCCACCTCCTTCTTCAATCGCAGCTTCCAACCTGTTACCGATGATTCGCTCCAACACTTTCCCTGCCGTGTCCAACATACAGAGCGGGCGGTAGGCTGATGGATCTCCTGCGGGTTTACCTCCCTTGGGCAGTAGCACGAGCCTCTGCTTCTTCCATTGATCAGGAAAGACTCCCTTACTCAGACAGGCGTTGTAAATGTCCACAAACAAGTCCATTCTTGTTTTAATCGCCGCTTTCAAGGCTACATTTGGGATCCCATCCGGTCCAGGGGATTTTTTATTCCCAAACCTGTTGCACCCCTCTAGAATTTCTTCTGTAGTTATCCTAGGAATTTGTCGAGCTGGTGTAGGCGACTCGTCCTCCAGTGGAATCTCCGGTTGTCTTGGAAACAGACCTTCGACTATATGCTCCAATACATCTGGGCATGAGGGGGTGGGGCTCGAAAAACTTTCAACTTTTTCATCACCACTTGGTATGCTCTCCCCCAGAGGTCTTCATTTGCTCCATTGCATAACTCGGCGAATCTCTGACGGTTGCTGCTATTTATTGCCGTTTTCAGCTCCTTTCGCGCTACCTTATACCGGTGGTGGAGTTCGGTGAAATCGTCTCTTCCTCTGCTGCACTGGCACTGTCTTCTTGCGCGATGACATTTAGAGCGTAGCAGTGCGATATCTTCATTCCACCAATAAACTGGTGAGTAGCGTGTATTCGTCCTTCTTCGTACCATAGATGCATCGCACGCCGATGTAATGTGGGTAATCAGCTGCACACACTTCTCGTCGGCCGAACTAGTCAACGTAGCATCTGCGATCATAAGGGCAAAAGCCTCTTCTTCGAATGTGTTTGTTTTCCACCCTAATCTATTGACTATTCTCCTTGAAGTAATTTGGCGCCGCCTTTCTTCGTACGTCGTATCACACAGTATAGCTTGGTGGTCGCTGTGAGTATAGTGGGGGCTAACTGGGGTACGGCACCAGGTGAAGACACGCATTTTAAATTCATACGGTTTTATAGTGCTAAACTTAAAGCAGTGGTGGAAATTAAACCCAAATTGACTACCATTTAGTAGCCAGTTTTATGAAGCCCCGGGTTAAAGATTGCAAAGTGATCCTGGCAGAGGCGATTACCCAGTAGCACCATCTCCCTCTGACAGAAATATTTGTGAAGACGGGGAAGAAAACAAATAAGCAAACAAAGGTGGCTGAAAAAATCAATTGGTACAAGCTGGACGAAGGCAAAGGCAAAGCTTTGATTACCAGCATGACAAATTACCTCTTTAGGAGTGTAGAGCACAAGATATATGGGATTCCCAATAGCTACCTTGCTTGGAGAGACCCAAATCACTGCTTGGAACATCGAAAGGCCCCTGCCAACATGTCAAAGAAACATGGTGGTGGACAGATGAAGCTAAAGTAGTGATACGGGAAAAGAAAACAGCTTTCAAGGCTTGGTCAAAGTGCTCTTCTACCAGGTGCGAACGCAAGGGGGGGTTTTGGGGGTTCACCCCCCGAAAAATAGTTGCCACCGTGTTACTATATACTAGGAAATTGCCATGGCAAAAATGGACGATCGTGCCACATCGGCAATGCGGATACATACATATACATATGTATACTTTGAAAGTTTATCGAAAACTCATTCTTTTTCTGCCTTCGTGTAAAGTAAGTCGAACAAGTTTTCTTTGCTTCAATTAAATTCTCTTGATTTGTGTGCTATACTGGTAGTTTTATTATTATCCCAAATTAAAAGTTATTGTGAACAAATACGAGTAAAATGAATAATACAATTCTAAAGTTTTTTAAGCCAGCGAGTAAAAACAGTGTTACAGCTCCGAGCGATGAGGATTCAAACAAATCGTCTGTAGACAATCCACCTGCAAAAAGACAAAAACCCGAGGTGTCACAAAACAGTGGAAACCGTAATGTAAGTTCAATTATTAATTAATTATTTCTTTTTTTTCCCTGTGACGGTTGGTTCTCTGTTGCTGTTTTGTTGTACTTGTCGTTTTTTTTTTTAATTGCATTCTTATTGTAACGCAACTGTGTAAATTTAAATTGGTGTTTAACGACATCAAAATATAGGCTGATGATTTTATAGGCGAAATGAGGATGTGGCGCAGGTAAAAATTTCTTTCTTTCAATTTCTTGATATTTGTTTGAATGTTAAATTAACTATGGTTGCCGACATTGCTTAAATATTCTAATTGATAAACGGCCAACAAATTTTATAGACGCTCTCAATTGCTGCGATTCAACGTTGTACCAAACAATACATCGCTTTATGCAGATCGGTGCAACACTTCCCATATCTGTGGCATCAAGTGAACGGTCTTTGTCTTGTCTTAGCAGATTGAAAACTTATCTGCGTAGCAAGACTGGTGAGGAGCGGTTAAATGGCTTGATGTTGCTTAACATATATAGAGATATTGACGTGAAATACCAAGAAGTTTTAGATATAATGGCTAAAGTGCCAAGACGTATGGATATAATTTTGTAAAATATTCCAACTATGAATTATCATATATTTATTATAGTATATAATAATAAAATAAGACATTATTTATGAAACATTTTTCAAAATCCACCCCGAAATTTGTTTCTGCGTTCGCGCCTGTCTTCTACTAATAGAGATGAAAAAGCTCGCCTCGAAGAGATATATAGATGTTGCAAAGGTCTCGCGAAGAACAAGTGCGCCCAATTTCAAGGAAAAAGTATGGAAGACCTCTATCGGGAGTTGGAGGAAATATCGTCTTCTACCATTGATTGGAACCAGACTATCCAGGAGCTTCGACAAAACAACTTGAACAAGGGAAGAACTATCTTCAAAATAACCGTTCAGAGAAGAAGAAATCCTCAGGAGATTCTTTCCACAAAGTTCATTAACAATGCTCAAGGAAAGACTTTTCCAAGAACCGCTCCTAACCGTGACGAAGTATAAGACATTACTGTCGAAGAAGCTAGGAATGCGGTCAAATACTCCAAGAAAATAAACGCGGTTGGGCCAGACGAGATACCCTCATGACATCAATTCAATCCAATTCAATTCCTTTATTCATATGTACTCAATCCAATTCAATTCCTTTATTCATATGTACTCGTCTATCTACACAACGCCCGCGCCCTGTAATAGTATAAGGGTATTCATACTCCCTTTGGCGCGCGCAAATTATAAAAAAAAAGAAAAAAAAAAGATGGCTCATGATTCTTATCTCCGAACTTATCTTCTTCCTTTGCATAAAGGATACGCGAAACTGCGATAACTACCGTTTTGTCAAGCTGATGTCACAAACCACGAAGTTCGTTGAGCGGGTATTAGATAGCCGACTGCGGAAAATAATACGGCTATCTGATGACTAGTGCGGGTTTATCTCGGGTAAATCAACAACAGATGCAATCCAAAGTTTAATTATAACAATGGAAAAACATCGTGATTCCTTAAACGACTTGCATATGTTGTTGGTTGATTTTGAAAAAGCCTTTGATAGACAACCAAAAGATTAGATTAGATTAGATAAAGTTTATTTAGCTAGGTTTGCTATTTTACAATTTTATTACATTATTCACTTATTTTAGATTTCTTAAATTTAATAGTTATTTTTTACAGAAAATAATGCAGCTCGTTTAAATTAAATAATGTTTGTTTCAGTTTTTACAGATCTCTTATGGGTGACGCTAAGACAAGGAGGAGTTCCAGAAACCTACGTGCGCATGATCATAGACATGAATGAGGGAGCAAGGACAAGAGTAAGATGTCCCGCAGGAGTCACCGAGTCCTTAATTATCTGCTTGAAGGAAAAGTGACGGACCCCATCCCAAGGGAATCAGAACCCCAAATAACGAGCTTTCCAAAGATAACAGAACATCCTAGCATTTTCAATGTTCCATATTTTTAAGCAACGCGACGACACTTCCACCTAAGAGGGGAAGAGTTAACGTCGCACTCCCCAAATTCTTCGAAACGCAGGTGTCACCCAAGGAAGTGTATAAGGACCAACGCTGTATCTACTTTATACAGCGGACATACCGAAACCCCAAAATTCCTTCCTAACTACATTTGCAGACGACACTGTAATCATATTTTCAAACAAATGTATAAAACTAGCTACAGAACAAGTTAGAATAACTTTGGATAGGACAGTTGACTAGTTTCGAAAATGTGGAATCAAGATAAACGAGGTCTAAACGATGCAAGTTGTACATACTTACTACCTATACAAAAAGAAATTTGAATCCTCAAACTATCAGACTGAACAATAAACAAATTCTTCTCTACGATGTAGCAAAAGAATTGAGTATACTAACTGACAAAAAAATAACCTGGTAACCACATATAATCTATAAAAGAAACGAAATAAATTCACACAACTTTACTGGCTTTGAAAATAGAACTCAATTTATCAATAGAAAACAAACACTTTTAATATACAAAACAATAACAAAACAGAATGGACTTATGGGCTTCAAATCTGCGGAACTGTCAGTATGACAAACATTAACATTATTCAACGACTACAAACAAAAATTCTTCGAACGATAGTTAATGTACCATTGTACATAACCAATGAAGACTTGCAACGTGATCTTAACATTCCCACTGCAAAAGATGAAATTAAAATATTAAGAACAAAACACCAGATTGCGCTTTGTAATCACACAAATAATGAAATACGAAATTTATCCGAACAAGTAATTGATACAAAAAAAATGATAAGCCGCAAACCGGTAAATCTCCAATTTACTTTAACAAATAAATTTAAATTTAAAGTAAGTAAAAAACTGTTAATTTGTAAACGCAGTTTTACAAAACATCTTTGCTTAATAAGGATCTGTAACGCAATGGCTTAAAGATTTTACAGACGTATTAATAAACGCAAGTTATCTCTTACTAATGATTTACGCGATACTAACGATTTTTTCGCAGTGGATAAGTCAAAATCCTTATTAACAAATGTTATTGCGAGTTAACAAACGTATGTTAACTCACGGGTATTTCTTAGTTTACATTTGTTTTTCTGTTTATTATTTATAAACACTGAAACAAAACAAAATGGCTTATCATTTTATTACTTTCTTAAATCGCATAAAAATGCTGTTTGTTTCACAATTTAGCACCAGACAGACGTAAAAAAATATAGCAAATCGTTTAATCCAGTGATAAGACTTTCTTAGTGTGAGTTCAAGGCAAAAAATAGATATTCAAAGAAAAAGTTCATCCAAAATTGAGCTGCTCCTGCCGTTCTTTGTCAAACGAATGCTTTGCTTGCCAATCACACTAACTTATAAGTTACATGTATAGACAGGACTACCACCTTTATACCTAATTACTCTTAAGATGCATTTCGATTGCATCATTAAGGTCTTTAACAAGGAACACATACGACTACCAAGAATAGTGGCAAATGCGCTAAACAGAAATGTGTCCTGTTTCAAAAAGTGGAAACAATTAGCTGACAGTATGAATTGTTTGCTTAACCTTGGAGCGCAGGACACCCGAAATATGAGAAGTCAACTCTACGACATCTTAAGGGACTTGGATGGGAAGATTCGTGACACTTACATGGATAAAGCACGAGCATCAATTCACCAAGAACTCTATCCGCAGCTAAATTATGACCTCAGTGTAATGAGCTATTTTGATGAAAATTATGAGCTTCATGCAATAAACGAGAGGTGAAATTTTACCCCTGAATTTTACACCTCATCGAACGGATTTGCCAATCCAATGTAATCTTTGTAACTTATCAGTACTAGAAAACATTACCCACTTCATAGAAGTTTGCCTAATACTAAGTGAGCTAAGGAGACTACACTTAGCCCGGTCTCAGCGGAAGAAGTTCAGCATCTATTGAATGGTAGGGACTAGATATCAATCATATTGCCTGTTACATTACGGGATAAATCTGTTAAGCTATAAATATTTTTAAATTGAAATAAATCGAAATACATGTACATATATATGTAGTTAGTTAGTTAATTAAGACTTTTATTTCATAAAAAGGTAGGTTGTTACATTATCATACATAGTTTCAAGTCTATTTAGGTTTGGTCGTTATTGACCGTCTACCAGATTGACATTAAGGCTCCCTACATAAAATATGAATTTACTTACATAGTACATTATAAGCTTTAAACATTTGCATAAACAATTTAACAATTTCATAACGAAAACTATCTGTATTGACATTGCCATTTTAAAAACTTTCTTCCGTAATACATTTTCTATACATTAGCGCCTTCGTAGTGTAATTATATAACGCGTTCCACCCAAAGTTTCCATTTAAAATGCTTAGCGTTCTCTCCTCATCTAGCACAGTCGCCCCAAAGTATTTCAGGCAATATTCTTTTAAGATTGGACATATCGCTATAAAGTGGAAAACGTCCTCTCTCGCACTGTTGTTACACAGATTGTAAAGGATTGGCAGCTCTGGACGATGCGGAATAAAATTAGTAGTATATTCTATGTTGCGAACTCCGAGCGTCGGCATCTCTGCATGGGTTGGCATTCGTTGGTAATTTCTTTTATCCAAGACGACGATGCGGATATTCATGGCATTAGCCAGCCCACCCTAAGCATAATATGCGCTCGGGTAGTAAATAAGGGACATTGTTGCTCATTGGGGCGAAAGTACCCACGATACTCACATTTTTAGAGAGAGCAGGATAGAAAATCGCCCAGAAAGGAGGAATTTCAGAGGCCGCCTGTTAAGAGATGATGGTTATGCATGTACCAACCACTTTTTTCGGCCCATTTTAAATCTAAGAAATCCGCCAGTAGTGAACTATAACATTGCTCACCTCGCCACCCGAAATACAGTTGAGCGAAAGTTTGGTGTTTTACTACTCAATTTTACTCATGGGAATGAAAGGATCTTTCCGCTCTTTTGCACATGTATTATTATTCTGTAAATATAGAACGGTTGATCACGACAAAACAAAAGATTAAAAATTACTCTATTTCTATACCCGGCGGAGCAAAATCGCATCGTCACCTCCAAGTGGTGCCCGCTGGATAGCCGTTAGGTGAACTAACGACGAGCGTTGGATCTATTGGATCCAAGAGTTGTGACACCTGAGTTACCTTCTCAGGAACTAGGAGCAAAATGTAAGATAAGACATCGCTCTAAAAAACCAGCTCTCCAAGGAACCCAAGAGCGTCTGACACATAATGTGCGGCTCATTGGTCAGCGTCTGATCCCATAGGGGCGACTGTATTAAAAACCTTGAATAGAAGAAGTAACTAAGGTATTTATGGTTAACAAACAAAAGTTACAAAAAACAAATATGGCAATGAGACACAATACCCCAGGTGGTAATCCAGTTAAACTGGTGAATCCACTCTCTTCGGAGATCGGTCCTGCGGCTTCTGGGGAGGACCAATTATTGCTTATAGGAAATAGAAAGAGTTCAAAAACACCAATAACTCCACCAAATGTATTCTCCTCAAGGGTTATTCCATCGATAACCCCTACACAAAAATCAAATGACGTAGAAGTCATTAACGAAAAAGGAACCAATAACTATGAAAAGTTCGAAAGAAAAGATCAGCAGTGTTCCAAAGAAAATAACGATGTTGAATCCAAAAATAATTACGAGGAATGGCAAAAAGAAATTTTAGTCAGAAAACAACTTGAACTCCTCGTTGAAAGTCTTCAGCAACAAGTTAAGAGACTTGAAGAAAAAGTCAGCTTGCTAGACAAGAAGACCTTAAGTGACAACAAGTCAAGTCCAAAAACACTTGTAGTGAAAACCCCACAAAAAACTGCAATTGAGTTTCATACTGATGAGGAAGAGCTCCTTCTTGAAACTTATGGTAACAGAAACAAACGTAAATCCATGAAATGAAAAGCAGAGAGTAGCCCAGAAACTGTTCTAAAAAGTCAGCAGACAGCTTCAAAAGCAGAAACTGCTGTAATAATGAAAACATTCAATAAAGAAATAGGAGATGTACCCCAAAAGTCTTATGTTAAAGGCACTAAGCAAACTGCACCACCTCCAATCATGATTTCCAATGTTTGCCGAGCTTAAGAGCATAGTTAAAAAATGCACGAATAAGACATGTAAATATACATCATACAATAAAGACAATTGGAAAGTCATTGTTGAAGACGCCGATGCATATAAAGCTGTCACTGAAGAATTGAACAAAAAGCAAATTCAGTGGCACTCGTATGAAAAAAAAACTACAAGATCGATAAAAGTAGCAGCAAGAGGCCTTCACTCTTCATGTGATGCCAAAGAAATTGTCGAAGACCTTATACAAAAAGGCTTTCAAGCTCTCGATGCAAATAATCTTATTAAAAATGAGATAATCAAAGACTCCACTCGGATATCAACGACAAAAAAGAGATCTCTACCTTTATTTATGCTCACTTTCGAAAATAAAGAAAGTCTCGAAAAGATTAACATATTCAATCAATTATGGGCATAATTGTTAAAATTGAACCACTGCGAAAGTCAAAGTTTGTCCCACAATCTGAGCACTGTCAAGCCTTTGGTCATACACAAAAATACTGCAATCGCGAGTTTTCTTGTGTTAAATGCGAAGGCAGGCATGCAACTAAAAACTGTCCCATGGGCAAAGAACAGAAAGCGAAATGTGTTAACTGCCAAGGCAACCATCCTGCAAGTTACAGATGATGTCCAATCGCCAAAAAATTCCAAGACACAAAAAGAAAAAAAACAAAACTGGGAACAAGCTTAGAAACTCAATAAATAGAAAAGCAATAGTTGAAAACAAAAAGTAACGGTCGAAAACAAAACTAAAAATCGACCGGCAAAAGTAATTGCACTAAGCAAAAGTGATGAAAATAAATCCTATTCCCAGATTGTATAAAATGTGCGGAAGAACGAGGAAACATCTATAAAAGAAATGCTGGAACTTATCCTAAAAAGGATTGACAAACAAGTGTTGATGGACAGAACACTTAAAATCGCAAAATGGAATGTAAACGGTCTTTTACAACATGTATCAGAACTAAACATCTTTTTAGACATAGAGCATATAGACATTTGTTTGGTGTCCGAAACTCACCTCGCTATAGAACAGAGTCTTGATAACAAACTACCAAACTACACATGTTATCACGCTCCGCACCCAGCTGACAAAGCTAGGGGAGGATCAGCAATACTTATAAAAAAGTGTTTGAAACACTATGAAGAATCAATGTTTACTAATGAAATCATGCAAATAACAATAATTA
Source organism: Pocota personata (assembly GCA_963082735.1). NCBI lineage: Eukaryota > Metazoa > Arthropoda > Insecta > Diptera > Syrphidae > Pocota > Pocota personata. The sequence goes on from OY720432.1 coordinate 28,768,469, forward strand.
GTATTGGTATAAAAAAGAAAGAGTTTAAAATAGCAGCTATATACTGACCTCCGAGGCGCTCTCCAACTGAAGAAGACTTTGCAGAACTCCTAAATTTGTTAGGACATAACTTCCTTGTTGGTGGCGACTTCAATGCTAAACACACCCTCTGGGGATCTAGGCTCATAACTACAAAAGGTAAACGGCTATATCAAGCAGGCTGCAAATTCAACTGCGAATTTTATTCTTCTGGTTCGCCAACATATTGGCCATCTGATACTAACAAAATACCAGACCTTATAGACTTGTTCGTAGTTAAAGGAATTAAACGAAATCATATAAGTGTCGAAGGTAATTACGATTTATCGTCAGATCATACTCCAGTAATTTGATCACTGAGCGGAGCAGAAATAATAGAAAAAAGTAATCCTAAGCTCGTGAATAAGAGAACAAACTGGAAAGAATTCAGAGACAAATTTGACAGTTTTATGAAACCAAGATCCCCTATGCAAACAATTGAACAAATTGATCATGAAGTAGAACAATTTATTGCTGATGTGCAACAGGCTGCAGAAGAAAGTACTCCAACTATTTCGAACTCGAGAGAAACAGAAATAAAATCTCCTGTCGAAATAAAGGAGTTGATATTGGAAAAAAAGAAGAGCTCGAAGAAAATGGGAAACTACGAGATTCCCAGATGATAAGGCAGTTTTTAACCGTCTTAACAACGAATTAAAAAAAAGAATCTGTGAGTTCAAAAATGATTCACTTAGTAGATTCCTGAAAAGTCTGACGACGGATACTTCTACAGAATACTCCTTATGGAAAGCAGCTAAGCGCCTAAAAAGACCTCAGACACAAAACCCGCCAATAAAATCTTAAGATGGTAAATGGATCGGAAATCCGAAACAAAAGGCTGATCTCTTCGCTGAACATCTCGCGAATGTTTTTAAGCCATTCCCAGCAAACATAGCTACAGATCCCTTACAGTTTGTTGATAGAATCGACGAATGTGAAATACCTTTTGTCACGCTCAAAGAAGTAAGAAGCATGTGCCAACATAAGTTGTCTAACAAAAAATCACCAGGGTACGATCTAATAACTGCTCAGGTTATGAAAGAAATGCCTTTAATAGCCTTCAAGAAACTCCAATTTATAATAAACGCATGAATTAAACTAAGATATGTGCCACATCATTGGAAAATTGCAGAAGTCATTGTTATACCTAAACAAGGTAAGCCACCAACAAAGTAACTTCTTACAGACCAATATCGCTTATACCAATCATGACAAAAGTTTTCGAAAACTGCTCCTGAAAAGGCTTAGTAAAATAATAGAAGAAAGAAGACTAAATCCGAGCCATCAGTTTGGATTTAGAAATAAACATTCCACGATAGACCAAGTGCATCGAATTACGGATGTTGTGGAAAAGGCACTTGAAGAAAAACAAGTCTGCTCGGCTCTATTCTTAGATGTTGCTCAAGCCTTTGACAAGGTTTGGCACTTGGGACTTGAGTACAAACAGTACTACGAAACACTGAAATCCTATGTTACGAACCGACTCTTTAGAGTACGGTACGACCAAAATTACTCGGAACTAAAGAAAATTGAAGCCAATGTACCACAAGGAAGTGTCCTTGGACCAACCCTGTATCTGTTATATACAAGGGATATTCCAGTGGACATCAGCGCTATCATGGCCACCTTTGCTGATGATACTGCAATATTGGTGCCAGATAAATCCGTTATGAAGGCTACTCAAAAATTGCAAAATGCAGTCGATAAAGTTAGTGATTGGACACAAAAATGGCGTATCAAATTAAACGAAACAAAATCGATGCATATAAACTTTACTAACAAAAACATAAACAATGTTCCAATTTTTATAAACAGTACAGCAGTACCTTACTCCAATACCGCCAAATACCTTGGAATGACCTTGAATGCAAAACTTAAATGAAAAGAGCACATCAAAAAGAAAAGAGAAGAACTTAACTTGAAGTACAGAAAAATGTACTGGTTACTATTAAAGAACTCTGACCTATCTATCCAGAACAAACTAATGTTATATAAGAAAGTACTGAAATCCATTTGGACATATGGTATCCAACTATGGGGCTGTACAAAGAAAACAAATGCTGAACCCATCCAAAAATTCCAAAGCAAAGTCCTTCGTGGAATAATTAATGCCCCTTGGTATATAAGAAATATTATTTATTTATTTATTTATTTATAACTTTATTAACACGTAAATAAATTACGATGCTAATATAATTTATATCATATGTATATGAATGTTATAATATTATAACATTCATATGTATATGAATATATATAATATTATAACATTCATATACATATGAATGTTATAATATTATAACATTCATATACATATATTAATAATACAAAGTTAACTAAATTAATTTCAAATATAGTTTTCCATTTGGACTTTACAGATTAGTTTGTAGGTTTGGTTAACGTTTTCTTTTGATGGGTTTTTGAGTAAGTTCAGTAAGGATGATTAGGAAAGTAGTGTTTTTGAGACATCTTTGATTTTAGTGCAATCATAGACAAGGTGTTTGATGGTAATTATTTCATTTTCGTTACAGAGATGACAGTTCGAAGGGTCAGATTTCGATATAAGATGGCCGTGGGTGATGTTAGTGTGCCCCATTCGAAGCCGCAAATATATTTCGATTTTTTCCATGGGCATTGTGTGGGGTAGATGGTCCTTTCAGCGTTTGGATTAATACCAAAGTAATGATGTCTGTATTGCACCCAATCGTTATATAGTTTCACGTCCAAAATAATGATTTATTTCTTTTCTCGTGTCTTTGTTCTTTGGAATGTAAAACGTAGATAATGGTTCACTTGTTGCGGATTTTGCGGCTTTATCTGCTATTTCGTTGCCTTTTATGCCAACGTGTCCTGGAATCCACATGAGTTTTATAATATTCCAACTTTCAATTAGTTTGTTGCGGATAATCTCCGGATAGAGCGTTCTGTTGTCAATATTACGCACTGCTTCTAGTATGGAAAGGCTGTCAGAACAGATAATAGTTTTTTTCGAGCCTGAGATTTCAATTGCCTTTAAAACAGCCATAGCTTCGGCTGAGAAAACTGAAGCGGCATTTCTAAGAAGTCCTTTTGATATTACAGTACCGTCCTGGGTGGAGATAGCAAAGGCTGTGCCAAAGTCGTTTTTAGATCCGTCAGTGAAGACAAAATTAAACTTATGTTGTTGTTCAGTTTGCATTATTTCAAGGAAACTCTGCTTATACTGATCGTTCGAGGTTGTCATTTTTGGTAAGCACTTGAGTTGGGTATTTACACTGCCTCTTGGTAGAGTCCAAGGTGGTTCGGCGGAAGGTCGTATAACATTATTCAAAGTCGGAATATCCATTTGTTTTGAAAAAAAGTATGGTGTAGAGCGTAGAGGGGGTTTTAGGAACTTTTTTGCGGTTTAGACATTGTTCGTCGATTGAGACAAGAAAACTTCTGGATGTACTTAACCTTTGGATGAGGAGTGATGTGAGGTGATATACTCTTTGCTCTATGGAAGGAAGACCAGCTTACAGAGAGCACTTTCCATAAATACTCATTCTATAATCGATTTTGGCAAGTATGGTTGATCTGATGATACTTATAAGCGAGTTAATGTGAACTAAACTATTTTTAGATGATAAATATTTAATAATGTTAAGTCTGGTAGCTAAGCTTTTTTTTAAGTACAAACAGTGCTCCTTAAAATTAAACTTACAATCAAATATTATACCAAGCAAACAGAGATTATTTTCATTTTAATTCGAACATTGTAATTCGAACATAAAACAATATTTTTTGAACAACTAGTTCTCTTACAGATGTGTAATATTTTACTTTTTTGTAATGACATTTTTGAACCGGAGTAAGAACACCAGGCTAAAATATCTGCAAGAATGTTTGCAAAATTTGAGGCAGTGGTTGTGAGGTCTTTGCATTTTGTAAACAACGTTAAGTCATCTGTATATAGAGAGTGTTCCAAATTTTTATATTTTCTAATAATTTCGCTAAGATCGTCAAAGCTTGAGATCCTTGGGGAATTCCGTTTTTAAGATTTTTAACTGAAGAATATACATGACCTAATTTTATTCGGAATTGTCTGCTACTTAGGAAAGATTTAATAAAATTATAAATTTTTGGCCCAATTTTCCATTCCACAAGCTTTTTAAGGATGATATGGATTCCAATTCTTTCGAAGGCTTTTTCAAAATCTATATATAAAATTGAAACATGGTTTTTGGAGGATAAATCGGATGCAACGAAGTAATCAATGTTTAGTAAGGCATCAGTTGTAGAATGCTTTTATTTAAATGCCACTTGGTTTGGACTAAGAAGCTTTTTTATCTAGGAATTTTTGCCAGCGCATGGTAGCAGTGATATGGGACGATAACGACTTATTTCGGAAGTGCTCCTATTTCTTTATTTTGCTGTTAAATCAGTTTCATTAATGAGTGTCACGTTGTTAGTTGATTCTTGTTTCTGGATAATAAATTCGGAGGCAAAGTTTTTGTCCTCAGAATATAGTGACCAAGTTTGGGCAAACATCTCTGCAATTTCAAGTGGGCATGTTAAATTTCCAGATGAGGTTTTTATAGTTTTCACCAAAAGACTATTATAGTTGCCTGTTAAAGACTTTACATCCGCCCAAAGCTTTTTAGAGCTGGAATTGGGGTTTATGTTTTTTGTAAATTTTTGAAAGCATAAATTTTTGGCAATTTTTGCAGCTTTCCCAAAAACTGCATTGGCTTTGCGGAAGACTATGAGATTATCATCTGATGGGTATTTTTTTTACCTTTTTCCAAGTATTTTGTTTGATTTCTCTGAGGTCTGCAATCTCCTTATTCCACCAATGGACCTTTTTTTGTTTGTTTGGTTTATAATGCGTTTGCAGGATGGCTATATTTGCTGCAAAGCGGATGGATTTTTGGATAATGGCTGTTTCTTTGTTAATATTTAGCGATTAGTTCTTGTCAGATAAGAAGTTGGAAACCTCAGACTGAAATGAAACCCAGTTAGCTCTATCTGTTTGGAATTTTGGTAGAATTTTTATATGTAGTTGCGGAGTTTCGAATGACAAAGTGGTCACTATTGGGAAGTGATCACTACCATGCAGTTCAGGGAGCCTTGACCAGGAGGAGATGGCGCAGAGTTGAGGCGATATAAAGGTTAAATCTATATGGGTGAGTGTACTATGTGTCGAGGCTGCCCGTCGTTTAAAAGGACAAGGTTTGAGTTATTTAGGAAATCTTCTACTATTCTGCCACGGCTTTTGTGAGAAGGTGAACCCCATAATGGATTCCATGAGTTGAAGTCTCCAGTGACAATAATTGGAGTTTGGAAGCCATTAATAACGTCTTCCAAGTCTGTGGCACTGAATGTTTGTTCTGGATGAATATATACCGAGATTATTGTTATTTTGAGTTTAAGCTCTATTTCAACAGCTATTGCTGGAAATCTGGAATTTATACTTATGAATGTATGAGGTATGGACTTGTGTATAAGAAGGCCAACACCTTGAGTCGAAGCGGTATTCGAGGGCAAGTTTTGAAAGTAAGATGAATATTGCTTGGGTGGTTGGGGTTGAAAATTATATTGAATGTGAGTTTCTTGAAGAGAAATAATATGAGGGTTTAGTTCATTAATGATAAGTTGGAATTCGAGATAGTTGTTGAAGAAACCATTAAGATTCCATTGGAGGATCTTAAACAATGGTTTTATTTTTTGTCCAGACTTTTGTACAATATAATCAGGGTTATATTGTGAAAAATCTGCGTTGACAAAATTAGGGTTGTTAGAGATATGACTCCGCAGTCCAGATGTTGAAGCGCCCAAGTTCACTGTGGAGCTTGGGCGATTCAATTCCGGGGCTGCGGAGTCATTTTGGGAAGCGTCATTATTGTTTTTATGTTTCATCATCATCTATTTCTATAGCGGACGTTTGACTAATTGAGTTAGGTGATTGGGTATGTGTAGATGTGGAATGTGTGTTTGTTTGAGAGAGTTCAGTGCCTGTTGGGGAAGAGAGACTCGTATTTTGTTATTAAAGGAGAATTTGAGATGAGAGGAAGCTGCTTGAAGAAGTTGAGTTGGACTCGAGAGATGGGTTCGTACTTTCTATTGCTGAAGATCTTGGTAGTGTGTTCTGAGTAGGTTTTGGGTGAGATGAACTGTTTAATACAGAGGCGTAAGAAGAAGGGACAGTTGAGGAGGGATTTTGTTCATTGTAAATTTGTCTTGCATCAGCCATGGTGCATTTTTTGACAGTTTTAATTTTGAATATTTCTTTAGCCTGCAAGAAACGTGGGCATTGTCTCGAAGATGATGGGTGCGGTTCAGCGCAGTTAGCACAAAAAACACATGTACAATTATCAGGGGGGTGAGGTGGTAAATTGCAAGTGACACAAGAAGTTTTGCCTTTACACCATTTAGATGTGTGCCCCAGCAACTGACAATTACGGCAGCGCATCGGGTTGGGAAAGTATTCTTCGACTCTTACATTGTACCAACCAATATTAAGAGAGGTGGGGGGACGGAAGAGGTCAAATGTAAACAAGACCAGGCCTGTACAAACTATTATAGGTTTGCCTTCTTTATCTACTGATGGCTTCGTGAATTTATACACGCTTGTCACACCGTGTGCTTTCATTTCCTGAGCAATTTCGTCTTCTGGTACATTTATGAGATAGGGAGCGTAGACTGTACCTTTGATTGATTGATGTTTGAATGAAGTATCACTGTTATCGTGCAGAGGTTAGAAAGCATTTTTTTTGATAGGAACAGATCGGCTATTTTTTTTGATTTTGCTAAGATCAATAAATTGCCATCGCGTAGTTGAGTTATGGACTCATAACCAGTGCTTATGCTATCAATTGCTTTTTTTTAGCAAAAATACGCTGAAAGATGTTAGTTTTGTGTCTTTGTCTGAGGGAGAGATAATAATGAATTTGGGGTTCGGAGAGTTCGAACTAATTGGTAGGGATGTATTTAAATCCAGAGGTGGTAAATTTGTGGATTTTCTTTTTTTTATATTTTTCGGTTTGGAAAGGGACTCTAAATCGAGAATATCGAACCGACCACTCGATTGAGCACGTGGCCCAGGGGCCATAGTTTTATAGAAATTTACCTTACTTTGTAATTAGATTTTCCACTCACTAACACACAAGAAAAAAAGAAATTAAAAAATAAAAGAAGTAAATTATAAGCGAAAAGAATTCACTACAAGGTTGGCGGGTAACCGTATACCGCTGAAAAATATAACAATCACACGAGAGATAACTGACCGGCTTGAAGGTTAGTCGGTGACTGATAAGAAATAGAGATCTACATCGTGACCTTCAAATTGAAATGGTTACAAAAGTGGTTAAAAAATACGCTGTATCACACAATCAGCGACTGCAAAGTAATACCAACTCCGAAATGGAGAGCGTCTTAAATGTACGAAACAATGTTCGGAGATTAAGAAGAACCAAGCTCCATGAGCTGATGGTCTAAAAGCTATGGGAAGTGTTATAACTTTAAACTTCCCCCAATGCGATTTATTTAAGAAAGAAAAATCATTTGTCGATCTTTCATAGATTGGTCCTGATTCCCCGGTGGTTTTAGTGCGGTAAGAGTCCCACATTTCTATACCCAGAAAGTAAGATTTTATCCTACTTCACCTACTTAACCCATCCCAGCTACCAAAGACCAACCCTCAAGCCAGCATTCTACTTAAACCATCCATGCTGAAGCTGCATCTCAAGCTTCCCATCCAAACCTACCAGATGTTGCACAGGAGAGTAGTTAAATACTAGATAAGCTTTTTAGATTGATAAAATCAAAATTGAGAACTCGAGATGAAGTTTTTGCACGTGATTATAAATCACTGACTCGTACAAACTCCTAGGTGACTGGCATGACTTCCAAGCCAAAATGTTAGCCTTTGACCCGTCATCAAATAAGTAGATCAAAAACAGTCTAAAACTGTCATGAAACCCTAAGCAAAAAGTACGGCACCCACGTGATAAATCTTTACTATTTTCCTGAATATTGTGACAGACCCTCATGTTCACACAGCATTGAGTACTATTTCTAATGGGCAAATTACAGAACACCTCACAAAGCCATTGCAACGATATGTGGATAACTATTATATTGGATTGGATAAAACTGTCACAGTATCACTAGCTGTTCTACATAATCTCTCTTGTTGAGTACGATACAGTGGGTTAGTATTTAAATTTAATTTTCTGATTCATCATTATTCAGTGCACAAAATTGAATACAAACGAAAATAAAGTAAATGTTGTTTATTTGCAATTAACTCAGGTTTTAAATGTAAACAAGAGTCGTTAATTTTTTTTTGTTTTAAAAAAAAAAATGTATGCCATAATCTTGTACATGTCAAATATTGTTCAAATACTGATTTCGAACAAAATCGATCTAGTCGTAACCGAAAAGTAGCAAATTTTCAAAAACCAGCTAATAATTCAAGTACCATTGTACACAAGTACCGGAAAACCCCACAGGCGGACCAGTAGGGATGCAGTAAAGTGGGAGGGTTGTGATCTTTCTACTCCGGATTATAACTTCGCCGTAAGAAGAAGAAGAAGACCGTTGTACACATTTTTCACCAGAAATCTGGTACGCCATCTGTTGGCATATATCCACTGTAACTCAAATATTGATTTTGAACAAAATCGTAACAGGCGTTCTCAAGAAAATCGATTTTTTACAAAACCGGTTTTAGTAAAGTACCGTTAATTTTGGGGTTAGAATGAAAATTGCGATTTCTCCTCGAAGTGGAATCCACCGACCACAGATATGAAGTTTGAAGAAAATCCATACATCCTTTTTACAGAATTGAAGATCCACTTTATTCATTTTTTCTATCTTAGTAATGTCAAGTTTAATCAAAATCTCGAGATCGAAAATTTTCAGGAAATAACATCTATACTTTTCAGTGGTACTGCCTTGGCTGTCAGTGCCTCCCAGTTGTTAACAATGCGTACTGACCTAACTTCCTGAGGTGCCCGCGGAGCTTACAATGTCCCGTGAGGAAGCCTATAAGTAATCAAAGCTTGTTCTTACTTAAATAGATGCAAGATTTAGATCTTCTGGGACTAAAGAATTCAGCTCTTTTGATTTCCTCCTCTTTAGTAGCTTTTTTCGGTTGATATGTCCAGCCATCCCGCAGAATGGTTCTGGATTCTGGTCCTGCGAAAGTGCTTCTCTCTCCCCTTTCGCCAGCCTTACGACTTCCTCGTGGCCTGACACCCATTATAGGGTGCTGTTGCTGATTCTATTCAGGTTATTGAGCGTGTCCAGGCACTGCCACACCATGATTGAGGTGATTTTGTATAAACACAACAAGCTTGATTGTCATGATTCTTTACCCGAACACTTCTGTCCTATACTTCTTGATTATATCATCTCTAAAGTTTTACAGTATAGATGTTATTTTCGAGAGTGAATCGTAGTTTCTAAGCCCTAAGGGGTGTAAAATCAATACAGCATCGAGAACGGAGGTAATGCAGTCTTACCACATTATAGGGGGCTATGAAGTGGCTGACCTCAATTCCTCCGTACTCGTGGGAACAAAATGGAAACATTTTAAAACAAAAGAATGAAGAAAACCAAAACAAACAAATACAAGAAAAAAAAGACAAAAGAAGGAGACCTCCCAACCATAGAACCTCCCAACCATAGAAGACCCGTTCCCGAAGAGCAGATTACTGGCGCTTTCACCCCAAAAGTAACAACGATAAGCACCAAGTGTCCGTGATATCTCGGAGACAAACAACCTTGACGGATGAAGAAAAAAGCATACATTTCAGTAGCAAGGAGAACGAAGAAAACGATATCTTCAAAGCGCTGGGAAAGAAAATCATGAAGCTCGCCAACTTCATTAAGGGGAAAAGCAATGTACACCACGGTATTAGGAGACTAACGGCCGCTATACAATCTATGTACGAAAAGGCCATGGAAAATAAGCCCACGGAGCGTGACAATAAATTTATTGGAAAAGCCGCCCAACTGCAAAATGCAATGAGTTATGGTACAATTGTTCTAAAATACAGTGAGGCCGAACTAGAGAAGGAAATGCGCTTGACAACTCCAAAACGTAGGCATGAAAATAAGCCAAACTGCCAACAGCTGCCATCAGCCGATAAAAAGGCTACTGCCAGACAGGATGAAGACACAGGGACCGATCGCAAGGAACGCGCAACTAAAGCAGAAGTAGTTAAAAAATGTGAACGAACTGAAGCAAGTACAAAGAGTAAAAGGAAACCTACTCTTACGCTAAAAAAAAAAAACACTCCGGTCCCACAAACAATCAAGTTTCACATTTATTTCGGGGGAAAAGGTACTTGGAAAACAGGTGGAGGTAAAAACGATCGGAACGGGTTACCACAAAAGAAGAGATTTGTCTGGACTTAATGAAAGAGCTAAGAGAGGAACAACATGGCTGAGATACCAGCTGCATGAAGTCGCGGCTCAATGCATTTAGGAACGCAGATAGATAGACAGTAGATTACGAAGAAACGAACACATAAAAACAAAAAACACAACCTGGAGAGAAGAACATTACGAAATAGAATTCTAGGCAGCAATAAAGGAATGGCGCAAAATATATAATATATATAACAGAAATATTAAGCCGCCAAAATCAATCGGTAACACTCTCTGTATCTTCCTGTCTTTGATGGAAGTGTGGGAACTTTGCCAGCATTTATTTTTTCAGTGGACAGAGCATTAGAGGAATATGAAGCGAAGCAGAGGAATGCTGTATACACGGTCATCTACAAAGCGAAAATCATTGGACCAACAATGGCAACATCACCTCCATTGACCTGGGAAAGCTGCAAGAGCAAGTTAAAACACTACTGCAAGGCAACGAAGGACCAAGGGCAGATTATGAAGGAAATTAACTTCTTAAAAGTAAGTTCGATTTCTGAATTATGTGATAAAGTAAGAATTATTGGATAGAACATTGCAGAATGTGCAATTTTTAGTGATTCTCAAACAATGATCGTAAATAATTTAAGTATCTTCCTTGTCCTAAATATAATATAAATAAATATAATAAAAGAAATAACTGCAGGAGCTTTAGCAGCTGAACTGCATGATAAATATTCATTGGAAGATATTCGGAAAATAGTTAATAAATATGTTGGTCAAGATAATTTTAATTTGAAAGAACAAAAATTAAATAAGCTTTACACAGTAACTATCATAACAATTATCAACAAAATAATTCCTATAACCCTAGTAACCCAAGACAAACTCGGAGAATTTTCAATAATATTAATACAAGTCGACAGTCCAGGAATAATAGAAATTTTAGTGATAATTCATCGAGAGCAATGGAAGTTGACACCGTTAGTAATAGGGACGACGTAAATATTTAATTTCCCAGAATGAGTTTTTAATAAACTAGCCACGGAAAGAAACAAAATTTTTATTATTCTAATTTCTAGTGAAGAAAAGTACATTGCTATGGTAGATACAGGTTCAACAGTTAGTCTATTAAATGCAAAAAGAATTTATTTGGTCAACCGCAAAATGTTAAAATAAAGTGGGTAAAAATGTAATTGGAAAAACCATAAAGAGTTTTTGCTTGGAATGGATTGGTTAGATAAAAATGTTAGAGCCATCGATATGGAAAATCAGGAAATTGTATTACGCAATGATATAAGGATACCATTTCTAAAGAAAATAGTTCAGACTGAAGTTAATACTTTAGAAATAGGTGCACTTGAAAATATAACACATATAACCATTTATGATACAATGAGGAAGAAAAACATGGTTTAATCAAGTCGTTAGAAAGGTACAAGAAACTATTTTACAAAGAAGGAGATAAACTCATTAGTACTACAAGTATTGTCCATGAAATTCGAAACTACGACAAATGAGCAGACCAATTCTAAACTATATAGGTATCCACCTCAGCATGAAGCAGAAGTTAGGAAACAAATGAAAGTAATGGAAGCTCAAAGCATAATCAGGAAAAGCAAGAACAGGTACAGTTCACCGATTATAGTAATCCCAAAGAAAAAAGACAACTCAGGTGTACAAAAATTCCGAATTGTGGTAGATTACAGAAGACTAAACCAAGTGACAATTGACGACAAGTACCCACTTCCCAATGTAGATAGTATATTAGACAAGTTGGGAAAATCTCAATATTTTACGGCAAAGGGGTATCAGCAGATTTTGGTAACCGAAAAAGACATCGAAGAAACGGCATTTGTTACACCATCTGGACTGTGTGAATATATGCGGATGACATTCGGTTTAAAGAATGTTCCGGCAACATTTCAAAGTCCTATTAATTAGATATTGAGGGATTACATAAATAAAATATGTGTTGTATATTTAGTTGACATTCTGATTTTTTCAACTACACTAGAGGAACACTTGCAATTAATTTTCAAAAAATTAAGCTAACATAACTTGGAAGGTACAACCTGATAGATGTACAAAAAAGAGACCTATTCTCTAGGGCACATTCTATTATAACTAAAGAAGGAATTAAACCAAATCTTGATAAACAGAAGATATAATGCGAATTGAATTACCCAAAACAGAAAAGCAACTCAAAAGTTTCTTAGGGATGACAGGTTTTTTCAGAAAACTATGTCAAAGTAGCACACCCTCTAATAAAATATTTAAAAAAATATGTAAAAATTAATATCAATGATCCTCAGTACATCGAAGCCTTTGAAAAACTCAAACTTTTGTTGTCTTCTCATCCTGTTTTAAGGTATCCAAATTTTGAAATTGAATTTATGGTTACAACGGATGCTAGTGATCATGCAATTGGAGCAGTTCTTTTACGGTCATCCGATATGTTATGTATCCAGAACGTTGAACAATCACGAAAAAAATTATAGTGTAACTGATAAAGAATTTTTAGCTGTAGTTTTTTCAGTGAATTATTTTAGACCGTATCTATACGGTAGAAATTTTAAGATAAAATATTTAAATTCGAAGTACAAAGGGAAGGAATTTTCCCAACAAAACAAAACCAACGGTGGGTTCTTAAGTTACAAGAATATAATTAAGACATTGAGTATCTTAAAGGTAAAGAAATCAAAGTGGTCGATTGTCTAAGTAGATTGAAAAATAGTCCTCAAATTAATGTAGAAAACAGCAGTTAATCCTATATGGACCTGTCTGATACAATCCATTCAGTAGAAGAGCAATTACAGGACCATATACTCGTATGTACTTATAAAAGGGATAGTAAATAAATACAGAACTCAAATAATTTTAACTTATTGTCCGAAAAAAGAGATGGAGATAAAACATGGAAGGAAGATCATAGACATCGATCCACAAAGTGAGGAATTAACCATTAAAGATTTATTAAAAAGGAATATTAAATTAGGACACATAGGCATATATTCAGAAGTAGACGATAAGGAATACAATAAAATACAGCAATACATTATTGAGCTATTCTCGGACAACCCAAAAATTAAGTTTAGAAGAGCAACAAGAAGAGCTCAGGAAATATAAGAATGCCACAAACAAATATCTCTGTATCATACAAAAGCGTCATTACATAGCGGATTCAATGAAACCTATCGGACATTAAAAGATAAAATATATTATCCAAAGTTGCAGGAACATATACAACTTATTATTAATAACTGCGGAAAATGTCAGAAAATAAAGAATGACAAAAATCCAATCAAACAACTCTTTAATGTAACAGAAACACCAACTAAGAAAAATGTAATTATACACATACTCGTATGTAGATATTTCCCATTATAAAAAATAGGTTTTCGTTACCATTATCGACAAATTAACAAAACTCGCCGTGGCTTCTTTTGATACACAAAAAAAATAAATTACTATGGATAATGTGATAATAGAGACAGAGAAAATTACGTTGAAAATAGAAACGAGGGGTATATTAAAAACTATAAGAGACTCAGGCATAAAGATTTTTATTTTTTTTTCCCCCGAGCGTTGGTGAAAAAATCTTTCATAGACACTATGAGGATAGCAAGCGCATGCTCATAGTAGTGTCAGATTCTTACTGACAAAAAAAACACCACCCTACGATTTTATTTGTTATATATTGCAACTAAGAAGGACCTCATCAAGCAATTTTTCTATCATGAAAAAAACTCGTTTGGCAGGTTACTTTCCAATGAAAGATCCTGCATGTTCCGCAATCTAGGCGCGGCTGATTCCTATCTCGCCAAGTCGAAAGGTTTCGTCCTTTGTAGTCGGCGCAATAAATTGCTTTCATCCAGAATTTATAGGATTGTATTGTTGACATGTCCGATTAGTCGGTTTCTATGCTTCTCGCGAAGCTCCTAATTTCAGCTTCGATTGTCGGAATTCCGAGATCCCTGTGGATATCATCGTTTCTAGTATACCACGGTGTGTGGACAATTTTTCTTAGCACTTTATTTTAAAATATTGGCGTTTGTTTCTTGGTACAGCCCCAAAGTTGTATACAGTAAGTCCACACCGGCTTTAGCACTTGCTTGTATAAAAGCAGTTTGTTCTCAGTACTGAGCTGGGAGTGTTTTCCGAGCAACCAGTTCATATCTCTATATTTGATTTCGAGTTCTTTACGTTTCATTTTCACGTGAGAATTCCATTTCAGTTTTGCATCGAGTGTCATTCCAAGGTATTTGGCCTCGTTTGCAAAAGGTATTCGGGCCAAGTTTAGGAAAATTGGCAAGACATTAGTTTTCTTATAAGTGAAATTCACGTGAAGAGATTTATATTCGTTGAGGGCGATCCGCCAATCCCTCGTCCATTCATTTACTTTATTCAGTGCGTTTTGCAGTTTTGCAGTCGTTTCTTCGATTGTTTTACCTACGGCTAGGAGAGCGGTGTCATCGGCAAACGTAGCCAGGATAGTGCCATCTTCTTTCGGTACATCTCGAGTATATAACAGATAGAGAAGTGGCCCAAGAACGCTTCCTTGCGGTACACCGGCTGAAATTTCTTTGAGCTGTATTCATTTCCATGTCTAACACGGAAAAGTCTATTCCCGAGATATGATTCTAGAATGTCGTATAGGCCTACAGGGAGAACTTGTCGTAATTTGCAATTCAAGCCATCATGCCACACCTTATCAAAGGCTTGCGAGACGTCAAGAAATATGCTTGAGCATATCTTTTTCTCTTCAAGTGCTTTCTCGATTACGTCAGTAATTCTATGCACCTGGTCAATTGTCGAATGCTTACTTCTGAACCCAAACTGGTGGATTATTTCCTTCTATAACCGGTTGGAGACGCCTTAGTAATATCCTCTCGAAAATTTTGGATATAACTGGAAGTAGCGAAATTGGTCTATAAGATTTTACCTCATTTGGCGGCTTTCCTGGTTTCAAAACCATTATAACTTCCGCAACTTTCCATTGGTTAGGCACGTGTTTTAATCTGAGCGCAGCATTTACAATATGAAGAAGCTTAATCAATGCTTTTCTAGCTTTGACAATTTCTCCGGAGATCAAGTCATAACCAGGAGCTTTCTTAGGTTTCCCGATCTCATGTTTGAGTTCCCTTGGTGTTGCACTTGTAAGTGCTAAATCGTCAGATGGTAAATCCGGCCTATTGATATTGTCGTAAGACACATGACCATCGTACGGTTTGAAGGTGTTTTCCAGGTGGACCGCAAAAACGTCTACTTTTTCTTTATCTTCCCTTGCCCATGCATTGTGATTTAATATTATTGGCGGCGCGGGGACCTTGGGCCTTTTGGTGCCTTTTACAGCTTTCCAAAGTGAATAATTGGAATCTTTTTTCGCTGTTAAACTTCCAAGATAAGAGCCTATCGCACGATTTGCACAGGTGATTCAAGTGAGCTTTATGTTGCGGAGCACGACTCTGTTGCCATTTCTTACGCGCTTTTCTTTTTTCTTTGACCAATTCTTTTATTTTCATAGAATATCGTAGAGCGTATTTGTCCGGAGTTTTCCTTGGATTGGGAGTATTATTCCAAGAGGCGAGCTGTACGATCTCAACGAAGCGATCAACTTCAACCTCAAGTTCATAGGTTGTCGTAAGTGGAACGCTCAGTTCAACATTATCTTCAATTTCGTTCCTAAAGCCTTCCCAGTTAGTTGTTCTACCGGTTAATCTCGCTGGCTCTAGGGTATAGACTAGTTTTTCGCTCAATGTCAAAACAACTGGGGAATGGTCAGACGACAGATCAAAGCTCTCTTCAACTTTATAGTGGTTGGTAGAAATTCCTTTCACGACGAAAAAGTAGATCAGGTCAGGTATTTTCGAATTATCAGTTGGCCAGTAGGTCGGTTTACCCGTCGAATGGAAATCACAACTGTACTCCATACCTGCCTCATAGAGCATTCTTTCGAGCTGTGCCTTGAGCCCCAGAATGTATGTTTCGCATTAAAATCGCCGCCAATAATGAAATTAGGTTTCAGCAATTTAAATAAGTCAGTAAAATCACTTTTTTCAAGCGCGAAACGCGGTGTGCAGTAGATAGATGAAATTTTAAGAGTACGCTGACTATTTTTTACTCGAATCGTGCACAGTTGCAAAGTTTCAAGCTCGATCTTTAGGTCTTCGGATTGTTCGATGCAGTCTTTAATAAACAATGATGATCCGCCTCTCGCTTTTCCCGAAGGGCGACAAGCGTGGTAATCATTATAGCCTTTCATTTTTAAATGCGATTCGTTTTTTACGTGAGTTTCAGAAATCAAGCAAATATCGATATCTTTTTCGCGCAAGAATTATTTCCAATTCGTCAAGTTTTTGCAAAAGTCCGTTTGCATTCCAAGTACATATTTTTAACATTCGTTTTTCAATCATAATCTAGTTGGAGTACGCGTTTTCCCTGAATTACTTTCGAGCCTAACCAGCCTATCGAGAATAATTTTATTTATTTTGCTTTGTTCTTCAATTTTCTCTAGAATAACTGAAAAAACATGAGGAGCAGGGTCCTTCGAAATTTCAATATTTTTTGGTATTTCGGATGCCGCGGCCTGAGCGTAAGTCTGCACTCCTGGTGTTCGAAGGTTATTACCCGGTCGCTTTTCCTATGGTAACTTTTCTGTACCGTTTCTTTTAGGAACAGAGGTCGAGGGCTTTTCTTTCTTCATTCTTTCCTTCACCTTTTTGCGCTCTGAACCCGGTAGTTTGAATTTGCATTCTTTCTCCTCCGCGACCTTACGCTTTGGCTTAATTTGCGGTTTTGATTTTGCATTTAGGGGCTTAAGGAGCGCATCTCTTCGTTTTTGTAACTCTTTAGCTACTTCACAGCCTCTATAATTTGCCGGGCGCTTTTCTTTACAATTAGCACAGGTTGCGGATGTTTGTTTGTTTACTCCACAAACTTGGGAGAGGTGATTTCCAGCGCATTTCACACATCGCGGTTCTTTTTTGCAGTACATTTGCGTATG
The DNA here is from genome assembly GCA_963082735.1 of Pocota personata. NCBI lineage: Eukaryota > Metazoa > Arthropoda > Insecta > Diptera > Syrphidae > Pocota > Pocota personata. Next base: position 28,785,873 of record OY720432.1, read on the forward strand.
ATTGAATCCTTGGCAACGTTTGCACTGCGGAATCATTCTTATATTTCTACGCATTAGCTCCATTTTGACTACGATATTTAGTATTGTCCTGATTTGGTAGATATCGTCGATATTGTCGGACTTATCGAAGGCAAGCATAAAGAGCGGAAGTCCACGCCTTACCAAGATGTCTTTATCTATTTCCGTTTGCTGCTTCTCCTTTTTGGTGATATTAACGGCATCAAGAATTTTAAAGCCTTTGTCTTGAAGGTCAGTCATAATATCTTCTTTGGTGCATGAGGGGTGGAGCCCCATTGCAACATTTTCGATAGTATATCACTCAATTTTTCCGGTATTTAACTTTTTGAACACTGCTTGGTAGTCGTCGTATTCATCGACGTTAATTTTCCACGCATTGTCCCTCAAAGACGTGACCTTATATTTCGATGTTAAAGTTTCTTTAAGAAACGGGTCGTTAACCCGACGATGTTAATTGGTGGGGGTGGACGAGATTGCGCTCGAGGTTGCTTTTCTTGCTGTTCTTTGTGCTCTTCTTTCTCTTTTTCTTTTAGGGACTCGACTTCGGGCGAAGAGCCTGCTCTCCGTTTCTTACCAGGTCTCTTCTTTGTGACCCGACACGTTTCGCGTGCTAGCTCTTCTTCGTCGGTGTGATAATCGTGCTGGAATACATTCGCGTTCTTCCTCTATACGTGAGCTCTTTAGGACCTTATTTTCTTCTTTTAATAAGTTTATTTCTTTCTTGAGATCTTGATAGAGTAGATCCATTTCGTTAAGCTTCCTTCGGAGTATTTTATTTTCTCCCTCAAAGCTATTATATTTCGCTGAGTCCTGAATTTCGCTGAGTCCTGAATTTCGCGCGCTGGCGCTTCCGGTGAACTTCTTTTCCCGGAGTTATTCGATCTTGGTGGAGGAGATCGAGATACCCTTGAACTTTTTGAAAAAGAGTCATTGGATTGCAATAAGCGGCTCTCCCAAGAATCCGTAGAGGGTGGATTTTCCAGTAAAGCTGGACTGCCACCTGGGGTAATATATCTTTTCGTTTTGTTCATTGCATATTTTGTATACACTATACGCTCGGTATACGGAGATTGGATTTTAGTCGCCTCTTACGACAGGCATGCCTACCTCGGGTATATTCTATCCCCTACCCGAAGGGGGTAATTTATCTAATATTAAAAGAGCTCTTAAATTTGCAGGTCATTATAATATTTTTGATGGTGAGAATAATCACAGTCCAGAGACTACTACAAGTACATCCGATACGGGAAGAAAACGGGTATGTGAAAATGGGAATTAAACAAGTCGAGATACTCGTAGCTAATAACTGACACAATCTTACATATAATAAATTCATCTGAAATGATAAACGTTTTAGATCAATTAGCATTAAACCTAGCTCACTTAAAATTAGAAGATTCAGTTGCACTTTATTCAGAAATTAAATTAGTAAAAACTAAATTAAGAACCATAAGCAAATCAAATAGACACAAAAAGGGGATTATTAAATATCGTAGGCAGAGCTCAAAACTGGTTATTTTGAACAATGGATGACAATGACCGCCAAGAAATAACGGATTATTTAAAGGTCATAAAGTCTTAATAAACAAATTAAAATAAATGATCATTTTAACAGGACATCGCATGATTTAAAAATACTGATAGAAAACGATAGAAAGAAAATTTTGGAATCATACTACACTAGAAATAACATAGTTAAAGAACTAAATTACAAAGTTTTATTTCTGGATCAAGAAACCAAATTAAGATACTTAGAAAACAAAGTGAATCAAATACTTGACAACATAATGGCAACTAAGAACAATTTAATTCATCCATAAATTTTCACGAACTAAAACTTTTGAAAGTTGGATTAATGGAATAGAAGAATGATTGTTTGATATTTGCAATACAAATACCAGTAAGTTAATAATAACAGAGTTACAATTAATCAAACCCATACCAAATTCCAGTAGGAGGAATTTATTGTTGAAATAAATGAGCAAATATACGAATATAATTAAAAATCTCTGTTTAGACATTTAAAGCATAGTAAAAATTGTATTTTTCAGAAAACATGTTCATTAGTTTAGAAGAACTAGATAATGAATCTATTTTGTTAATAAATATAAATAATGAAACTCTATTGCAAGATTGTGATAAACGAATTATAAATTTAACGGGAAACTATTTAATCAATTTTAATAATTGTACATTAGAAATAACACAAAATATATTTTATAATAGGAAAATTACTGTAACTGAAAAGTAGTATTATCCAGCAAATAATTTAAATGAAATGTTTGTTAAACCAATAAAATTTGATGAAATTATAATGAATACTCGTAGTGTAGAAAATTTAAAACAAATTAAGGAACTGCAATATCATAAAAATGTAACGTACGGTACTAAGCCTTATTTTGATAATAATCTTTATGGCTGTAGGTATGTTCTTTTATGTATCTTGGAAAACTAGAAAAAATAAGATTAGTATAGTCAATAATATGAAGCCGGAGAATAATATGAAGCGAGGAGAAGTTACATACCTCAGCACCGAACATCCGATAAAAACAGGAAATGCTGACCTAGAGCTTGCCAATGACCTGCTAAGTGCATACCAAATCAAACCAAAAGCAAAACCGCTTGCTTGGTGATCTGTATGACACAAACGTCAGTCATTCATGAAATAATTTTCGTTCAGGTGGTCGTTCTGCCGAATCATCATAATGTTAAGATAGGTCATTAGATAGAAAGTAAGATATGAATTGGGGAGTCTTGTTCCAATCGTTGATTAATAAAGTTATTTTTGATTCTAGTTTCGTTTTCTTTCAATTATTACAATTTTTAATTTCCTTGAAAAAGTCACTTTAAAAAGATGCTTTAAATATAAGAACATACAGCGAGGTCGTGCAGAAGTGAAGAGATACGAGTATAACGCGTGGGCCGTTGAATGGCGTTGAAACAAACAGACGGGTGAAACCTTAATAGAAGCTTTTGCACAATTAGACATTGTGCTTGTGAACACAGGCAATAAGCGCACCTTCTGTAGAGGAAAGTCGAACTCAATAATCGACCTCACTTATGTCAGCAGCTGCCTGGCACACAGAATGAATTGGAGCGTAAGCGATATATAAAAGCATAGCGATCACCAGGCAAACATATGCGAACTCCACCTATAATAAACGAGCTCTCGAGCAACACCACCACTGCAACAGCTAGGATGGAAACTAGAATCTCTCGATGAAGAGCTATTCTCCCATTTCTAGAAAAATGAACCTGGATTGACCTGCATCCCATAAAGCAGTATAGGTCATGTGTGAAGTCACTAGAGCTTGCGATGCATCCATTCTCAGAAAAAGAGCCTCAAATGACCATCCGCCAGTCTACTGGTGGAACAAAGAAATCTAAGAATTACACAGGAAGTGCTACAAAGTGAGAAGATTTTACACCCATGCCAGACCAACTGCTGATTCAGATGAACTCCGACAGCGTTAAAAAAAACTGCTCGAACCGATTTTAAAAGAGCCATCCAAAGAATTGAAAAACGGTTTCTTAGAAATGAGTAGCAAAGCCGATCAAAATCCATGGGGAGAGAGTATCAGGTGGTTATTAGAAAACTAAAAAAATGGCAACCACAGATCTCTACCTACTCTGAGTTCCTTAAAGGAATCGTCACAGGATTATTCCCACATCAAGCGGACGAAATGTATACCACCAGCATAATCACTGCAGTGGAGCTCAATGATATATCCCACAATCGGTGAAGTAAAAAACACCTGGGCCTGACAAGATCCCCAACAGAGGCCTTAAGATGGCACTTAAGGTACGCACAGACTTATTTGTCGATGTGTACAATTCATGCTTGAAAAAAGGACTCTTTCCAGACCAACGGAAGCGACAGCGACTTGTGCTTTCTCCAAGCGAAACAACAAACCACCAAATGAGCCTGCGTGGTCGTACCGTTCACTCTTCATGCTTGATACCTAGAACATGTCATTGAAGACAGATTGGAAGTAGCGATATGGGAAGCGGGAGGACTGTCCACATAACAAACGCAATTGAAGTCGTAGTTGAAAAAAGATGAAAAGTCAATACAGGGAAGAAGATGAAAAGGAGGCTCCAACAAATATTGCGCTGTGATAACCCTTGACATTAAAAACGCGTTCAATAGTGCTAATTGGAACTACATCTTACACAGAAATATGAGGATATCATCCTACTTAATAAAAATTGTGACAGACTACTTTAGGCACCGAATACTCCTATATACAATAACACCGAGCGCGGCCTGAAGGAATACAGAGGGACTGGTGGTGTACCACAGGGATCCGTGTTTGCCCCCTTGGCCCCCTTACTGTGTAACATCATGCATCATGGCGTGCTGCGGCTCTCAATACCCGATGAGTCGTAAATGATTGTTTTTGCTGATTACATCGTGATTGTGGTTACAGCCAAACTGTTAGAAAAGGTGGAGCAGATTGGCAATGCAACCATAAGGATCATACGATAATGGCTTACTCTGTTAGCTTCTCATAAGAGGAACACAAGACAGAGGCGGTCCTTACAACCAGCAGGAGGGCGATGGAGACACAATCGGCGGCCACACCATCACTTCTATCAAATACCTTGGAGTCGTGCTAGAAACGACAAAAGCGAGAGCAGTAAATGTGAGCGGAGTTCTAGCGCTCATTATGCCAAACAGCAGACGACCAAGCTACAGCCTTAGGCTGTTATTAGTAAGAGTAGTAACGTCCATTATTCTGTATGCCTCAACAGTATGTGCGAGAGCTATAAGGATTAAGTCATACAACAATAAAATTGCACAAACATACCGCGTAAGTGCACTGAGAGCGGGGTATGCCTACCTCGAGCGATGCAGTGTGCGTTGTGTCAAAAATGATTCCAGTGGATATATTATATTAGCTGATGAACAGCAAACCACCTGGAAAACCAAAGCAGTACTGGTACTAGCAGAGAAAATCAATATAAAGTTGAAAGAGCTCGAAGCATAACAAAGTGGCAAGAGCGGATGGCAGATGGATATACTGACTCATATCGCGTATCCAGCCATGCATCGAACGACGACATGGAGAGTGCGACTAAAAACTGAAGCTTCCTGTCTTGCCGCATTTCTCTATAATGAAGGAGCCTTCAATAACACTTCATATGCATCCTCTAAACGTGTACTTAGTAATATGAATCTTTCACTAAACATTGGAAAATAGATAATCATTTGATCTCTCTTTATACAGCATACTCAATCTCTAAAGAACCAAGTAATTGAGGCCATTTCCTACGCCGACGACGTGACGGTAAATATTTTTTTTTTTTGTTTTTTTTTTTTTGTGTTTACTGGAAGGAAAAATCATCAAAAGACGTTGCAATCATCATACGCCAGAGAGTCTTCTGTAATAGTGAGGGACTTTAATCCTCTATAAAACCTCCCGATGACTGATTAACGCCTGTTTTCAAGGAATCGCATCTATTGGTTGGACTAATCAGCAATTTGTTTTTGAATCATATTAATAATTATAGAATTAAAAGGAAAATCCGCAGTTAGCACACTGCATTCTGCACGCACACCGAATTAGGTGCAATGTCATCACACGCGCTGTAGAATTCAGACATCGATCGGGTGCATCGGCCGGGATAATATTTCGTTTGAAACATTTTTCCATGCACGTTTAATGCTGAGGTCGCAGGTTGAACATTATAAATAGTAGTGTCAGGAAAAATTGTCTTTAGTTTTTAAGTGGTGTTTGATCAATAAAGAGGCATAGCCTCCTAAGAGATATTTTTTTCATCTTTTCCCCGAATAAATCGTTAACTGGCGCCCGAGCATTTACACGCGGTAATTTAGTAAAAAAAATATAAATCCGCGAAAAAGGACGTAAAAGTGCATATGTGATAGTGAGAGTGTACCGCAGTATGCCGCTACAAAGGAGACAGAAACTCTACGAAGCAGTCAAAAAGGATGCATGCACCCCTTCCGAGTTGCATAGGTGTTGAACTCGAAATCACAGCAACGACAAGCAACAGGGTTACTGCAAGTTTACGACCGCCTATAAGTCAGTCAGATTTGAAAGAAATTAGTAGATTGCCGGACAGCGTCGAGGACCTACAGACATTCGACGGCAATCCTGCACAATACGTGTCCTGGATCCACAATGTTGAAAGTATTTTGAGGGACTACGAGGTTGTAAAGGAAAAGTCAATTTATAAGGCTATACTGCAGAGTATCCGTCAGAAAATAATAGGCGGAGCTGATGCCGCTCTTAAATCGTACAACATTCTCGATGATGACTGGTCGACCATGGAGACTTGCTGAACTTAGATAAGACCCAATTTTTGAAGCGAGAAACCGAATTTTTAGGGTACCTTATAACAAATAAGGGTATAAGATCCGATAGGAAAAATGTACACTCAATTCATAATCTAAAACCACAGGGAAACCACAAAGAGTTAAAGGGATTTTTGGGACTCTTTTTTTACTACAAGCGATTTATTAGAGACTCTCAAGGAACTTGTGACATCATCCGAGATTCTCATTTTTCCCAACTTCGAGAAGCCCTACTGCAATAGGCGCGATACTTTCCCAGGGGGAACTCGGAAAAGACAGGCCAATTACCTTTAACAAATCTCACCAGAGGGGAGAGGGCCCAGGTTAAAGCCCGCGCATCAAAAAATGTCAAAATCCAATTGAACACCGAAGAACTCAGAGCCTTCGAAAATCTCAAGGAACTTCTGTCATCATCCGAGATTCTCATATTTCCCGACTTCGAGAAGCCCTTTATCCGAACAACGAATGCCTCAAATACTGCGATAGGCGTGGTACTTTCCCAGGGGGAACTCGTAAACAGGCCAATTACTTACATCTCTAGATCGCTCAGCAAGGCGGAAGAGAATTACGCCACCAACGAGGAGAGGATGCTAGCGATCGTCTGGGCTCTTGATAACCTGAGGAATTATCTAAACGAAGGAAAGAAAATATTAATTTTGACCGACCGTCAGCCGCCGACTTTTGCACTGAGCAACCGGAACACGAATACGAAACTTAAAAGGTGGAAATCGGTGGAATAGAAGAATACTACTACGAGTTAACCTACAAGCCGGGAAAAACAAATTTGGTAGCAGATGCGTTGTCTTGACTGAAAACAGAGACAAACAGTTTAACATCTGATTCGCAAACTAAACACATCGCCGAAGAAGACAGTTTGGACCTGATCCCTCAATGCGAAGTCCCGTTGAATGTGTTCAGGAACCAAATAATCATCTCAGAGGGATGCGAAATGTCCGCACATGAAGAACCCCATCCGACTTTCCATAGGCATTATATTTGTTTCTAAAAAGTCACGAGAGAAAACCTGATACAGACCCTGAAGAAAAAGCTAAACCCAAATATTACGAGGGTGGGTCAATAAGTCCCTGAAAAATCTCTTTTCGGTATAAAAACATTTTATTTTTCAACATAGTCTCCTTTTAGCTCTATGCACTTCATCCAACGTTTCTCCAATTTTGTGATGCCCTCCAAATAATACGATTTCTCGAACCCCTCAAAAGAAGCGTTTGTTTCAGCGATGACCTCTTCATTCGACCCAAATCTCTTACCTCCAAGCAATTTTTTCATGATATTACTCGTATCAATGGGAACAAGTTACCAGAAACACACATTCCGCTCCTCCAGGACATCTATAAGGAAAACTTTGGTCAGTTTAAAATTCGTATTACACAGAGAATAGTGGAAGACCTGCGTAATGAAGAAAACAAGATGGGAATCATTCAAGAAGAATGACAGAGCTCACCGCAACGACCGGGAGAAGAAAGAACAAATCCTGGAAAGATACCACTTCCCAAAAATGAGCAAATACGACAGACACCTTGCGTAACCGGAACTTCAGGAACCACCTATTCCTACCAATCCGACGGAAATAGTTCATATGGATATTTTCGAAAAAAATCGAGAGAAATTTTTAACTTGTGTCGATAAGCTGTCAAAACTCGCAAAGTTCTTCCACACCAAGGAAAAGTCAGTGCTCTATCTACGAAAAAAGATAATAAAGATCCTACATTATTTCACAGTGATTTACATATAAATAATATTAAAGAGCTTAAGAAATTTTCCATTGTAAATAACTAATTCAACCATTATTTCGGATATATTCATATATTTACTTGTTAATCGTCATTATTTTTTCATAGTATACATATAAGCATAAAGATAAAATAAAAAACCAACCTATACAAGTTCAACCACCTCCAGTGCGACTTCTACTCCTCACCAATTCTAAGTATCTCATCCGCGGATCGCAGTTTTAAGGAGGGAGGAGTTAGCACACTGTATTCTGCGCGCGTACCGAATTAAGTTAGAGTAAGGAAAAATTGTCTTTAATTTTTAAGTGTTGTTTGATCAATAAAGAGGCATAGCCTCCTAAAAGATTTTTTTTTCTTCTTTTCCGCGAATAAATCGTTAAGTCCGCCGTTTGTCTGAATTTCTGAACTTTTTGTTTGCAAGTATTAATTTGTTGAGATACTATTCAGTTTTGCTTTGTTTTATGTGTATTAATAACCATCTTCGATGGAACGATCACATATTCGGGATCGCCAAAAATGCTGCTAAATGTTTAGTATTCCTTAAACGGTGCAAGAAATATTTTACCCCATCTGATCTGGCCTCAATTTATAAGGCATTCATCCGTCTTATGCTGGAATATAACGCCCATATCTGGTCCGGTGCACCCAAGACCGTTCTGCACATTCTTGATAGGGTACAGAATCGCGCGTTAAAACTTATAGGCGATAGAGACATTGTGAATTCCATTCATTCACTAGAACATCGGAGAAATGTCTTCTGTCTCTCCCTGTTTTATGGTTTTTTTTTTTACAAAAAATGCTCCAGCGAAATAGCCAGTTGCATTCCTCCCCTTCAAAATTTCACCGTCAATACGCGACATGCCTCGAATGCACATCAGTTTACCCTAAAGCCAAACTTCGGTCATACTGTCAAATATAGGGATTCATTTATAAGCCGAACAACACGAATGTGGAATGATCTACCAGGCTCTGTATTTCCCCACCACTACAACCTTCAAACATTCAAAGTCAACGTGCATAGGCTCCTCCTCTGTTCCTCTTCCCCCTTTTCCCTGACGCCCGTGCCCAGAAACAGTTTAAGGGTATTCATATCCCCTTCGGCGCACGCAGATTATAAAAAAAGGAGGTTTTACCAGTCTTAGTTCCTGATTATATTGTCAGTATTTAGTAGTTGTGTTATTTCTAAATTAAAGTGTGTTTCAACTAAAATTTGGCAGTCAGTGAAATCTACTAAAAGTTCTCAAACTTTCGACAATAGACGAAACGATAGTGATAGAGTTATGTGAAGCATTAATTTGCTTCACATAACGACGATAGCGTTCACTAGTATTGTTCGGACGATGATCGTCCTCAAAATTACGGAATGAGTACCCAGTATTTCACAGTTTTTGTGGTTACGTAAATCAAAAGTTGAATTGTCAAAACGATATACTCTAGACGATAGTGATTTTTAATGTTACGTGAAGCAAAATTATCGTCAAAAAGATATCATCCGACGATAATCGTCTTACAGAATGAGTGCCCTGTTCATTTCTTACCGATCATCTCTTACCGATATTCTGAGCTTATTATTTAAATTGTTAAGTTTGGTTCTGTCGCTTGCCGGAACCTGTGACCAAATGCGAAAATGGTGCTTCAAATGCACACCTTGGTCGTCAGACCTTCCTTAACATAAACGGTGAACAAAGATTATCAAAGTCACTACAATAAGAAAGCTGGGACGAGCATGACGGGCTGTCTGCGCTCCACCCCCACTGCATCTCTCAACGCTATTCTTTGCTTACCTCCAGTACAAGTTCACATAGAAAAATGAAGCCAGTCTTAGCCTGCATAGGCTCTCACATCTAAGCAAAACTTCAGCTCTAGACATCTTCCTGATAGTCACTTCAGTCTGTTTAGCTTTCTTCCACAACGCAACGAACTCAACATACCACTGGAGGACAAGTTGCCTAACTACTGCTTCAGCGAAGTGAGTCAGTAGTCATCCCCCCAAGGGACGACTGGGAAAAGTTCAAAGCCTGTCTATAGGAATATGACATACTACGGTATGGCTCCAAAATGGACAGTGGATCGGCGTCAGGAATTCTCGACTAGTCGTCCGGCGCTAATCTCTCAGTTAGAATAGGTACATACCCAACCACTTTTCAGGAAGAAATATTTGCCATTAAGTAAGCTTAAACTTGCGATCTAACATATGTGGTAAAACCATCTTCATCTTCTCTGATAGCCAAGTTGCTCTAAAGATGCCGGACTCAGCCACGATTAAAATGAAGCTGGCAATAAACAACTTGGTCATACTGGATCGGATCCCTGCACGAAATGTGATATAGGTAATGAAGTGGCCATTCTGTGGAGTAAGAAAGGGCCTCTTCAAAAACCATACAAGGAAACAGGCCCAGTTCAGATTGAATGTAATCTGGACGAAAACTCCAGAACAGAAATGTATCAATTTCACAAGAAGTGTAAGTTTCTTGTGAATTTGAACAGGAACTTATTCTGCGTGCACTTTACTGGATCTATTTCTATATTAACAGTCCCGAAAATACCCTCTTTTATGATCAATTATCAGTTCCCTCGTTCCTAAAACATGATCTCATTTTCGCAACCTTTAAAATAGAACCGCAAAAAACAGGTGTAACTTATGAGTACCGTGATTTCAAGAGAATTGATGTTTCAGTTGGAAAAGGTTATTTTCTAGTTGAATTGGCAACAAAATTTATTTTATGCAGACTACGACGGATCAGGTAAAATTCTGCAAGATTCCATTTAAGTTCTCTTTGATGCTAACGTACTGCTGAAAAGAAGAACCCTGAGAGATATAAGCAACTCTTAGTTTACATCTGAAATTCTTTAAAATATTAAGCAAGCAAAATATTAAACAAGCGTTGGAAGCATTTTAGACCCCCTGAATTTAATGCTGCTTTTTGTATTTTAAGTAACAAAGTCAGCATTAAAGTAATTGAGGCGCAGGGTCGTTTCTACACAGCACGGCTTGACAAAGACTTACCACCCAAAACATTGTGGAAGAACATTCGCAAGCTTGGTGTTGAGCGGAAAAGAGAACAGTGCTCTGTGGATTTAAATGTTGACGCTTTAAATGTTGAGTTCGCTACCATACAGAACACCTCACAAAAGTCCTCTTTGCCCACTGCAAGCGCACTTTCGCTCAATAACAGTGATGGCTCTCAGATATTTCAATTCACGAAAGTGGAAGAAACTGATGTTGTTAAGGCGGTATTAGATATCAAATCTAAAGCAGTTGGTTTCGATAAGGTACATCCTCTTTTTATTAAAATAATCCTACCACACTTACTACCTGTACATATTGTAGCATAATAATAACTACGCTCCTATGTCTATGCAGCAAATTCCGAAGTGACTTTCCATTCTGGCAGAATTTTGGTTCGAACTGTCCTTTCATTGATAGGTTCGTGTCTGGGACGAAGTCTCCACAGCTCATGTCAACGAAAGAGACGAATAATATCAGGGATAAAAGGGAATTATAACTGCAAGAATTATTTCTCTTGTTCCAGTGGTCGAAGAATTTGCTAGAAGTTTCTGGCTATCAGAAACTTCTGCTATATAAGGACAGATGGCGATCAAAAAAAACACAGTTGGTTTAGAACCGTGGCGAAGAGATTGGAAAAGTGATAATGGGCGAAGTTGTAATTTGGTGATAAATTGAAAGTTGAGAGTGAACAAGAAAAAGTAATTAGTTTGGATTTGTGAATTAAGTAATTGAAAGGAGATAAAGTGATTTGAGAGGAAAGAGACCTTGTAAGAAAAGAATTTGCGAAGAATAGTATAGTGTGAACTTGAATTGTTCTATAGAGTAGAAAATAAAGAAATAAATTTCACAGAATATCGTTTTATCTACTCGAGCCGTAGCTCGCATGTTACATTGGTGTCAGAAGTGGGATAAAACTTATTCTGTGAATAACTATTTCCGTGGTGTGAAATTGCACAAAAAAAAAAAAAAAACGATTTCTGTGTTGAGTTAATTAGTTGCGCAAAATGGGTCGCAAATTGGGAAAACTAACTATAACTCAACTAAAGGCAGAACTCAGTAAGCGGAACCTCGACACAACTGGGAGAAAAGATGCCCTACTGATTCGTCTGGAAGAAGCAGTAACGCAGGAAGGTGAAAATCCGCACGACGTAGAGTTTGACGTGGAAGAGGAACCAGCAAGTATAGCAGCCGACCCGGGTATAACAAGTCTGCTCCTGCAACTTAAGTTAGTCATGGACGAACAAGAGAAAGCAATAGAAGACAAAGGAATTCTATAGAACTTAAGCTGGACGACCAAAAGAAACCAATGGACGAACAAAAGAAAGCTATGGACGAACAAAAGAAAGCAATGGACGAACAAAAGAATTCTCTAGAACTTAAGATGGACGAACAAAAGAATTCTCTAGATGCTCTGGAAAGTAAACTTGATGAGCAAAACAAGAACTTGGAATCCAAATTCGAAGTGATCGAAGAGAAAATCGAGAAGGTCGAGACGCAACTCGAAAAAGTCGAAACTAGATTCGATGAAAATTTTGAGAAACATGAAACTCAGTTCGGGAAGATAGAGACCCAGTTTGAAAAAGTAGAAAAGCAAGTCGAAAATCTTGCTAAGGAGCTCAGCAACGTGAAGAGACAGAAAGCACGGGAATATTCCACTGACGGTCTGAGATGAAAGGAGATGCAGCCTCCTATCTTCGATGGTCAAACATCATGGCCAATTTATAAGAGGCAATTCGAAGCGGCCGCAATGACCAATAGCTGGGACGATGAAGAGAAGTCTATTGCACTCACGCTTGCACTGAGGGGTCCAGCTGCGGAGCTCTTGCAGACCATCCCGGAAGATAAACAGCAGAACTACGACTCTCTGGTTCAGGCTATCGAGATGCGGTTTGGGGATGAACACATGTAGCAGGTGTACAGGGTTCAGCTGCGTAGTCGAGTCCAGAAAAGGGGGGAAACGCTCCAACAGTTGCAAGCGGATATAGAGCGACTAGCCCATCTTTCATACCCTAAAGCCGGTGAGGAGCTTATCAACGAAATGGCGGTGGAAGCTTTTATTCAGGCCATAGAGGACAGACAACTGCAAATGGCTGTAAGGATGGCTGAAAAGCGAACTCTCCCCGAGGCATTGGCATTCGCTTTGTCAATGAAGGCTGCGGACCAAGCATACCAGGGAATACACCGTGTCAGGGAAATGTCCGTCGTGGAATGCTCATGCCAGAGAACAGCCGACATGGATGAAGACAGAGCTCGCGGAAGTCAAATCCGTTGCTGGAATTGCAACCAAACCGGACACCTACAACGGCAGTGCAGAAGTGCACCTAGACGAGGAAATTGTTCACATTGCGGAAGTAGGAGAAGCAGAGAGGAAGCATCCTGTCGGTCAGACTTCCCAAAATCAGCAGTCGGGAGATGCGTAAGGACCAACTTCGCGGGGCAGAAGTTGGTTACTGGAATCGAGGCCCCCAGGACCACCATTCAAGTTTCGCAAACCAAACGGGGTAACAAGAGCCTGACAGTGGAGGCACTAATCAACAAGAAGAAGTGCGTAGCCACCATCGACACAGGTGCCACCGCCTCCATTGTAAGAAGAGATATCGTCAGAAGCTCCTGGCTGCATAACACCAACAGCTACTGCCTGAAGACTGCAACAGGGGAAATGGCGAAGGTGTTTGGAGAAGTTCGTCTTACGATTACTCTGGCAGGACTGACGTTCTCCCACGCGTTTCTGGTGGCAGATATATGCGACGAGTGCATCATCGGAATAGACTTCATGAAAGCAAATGAAGTAATCTTGGACAGCGGCATGCAAGTACTGAGGTATCGAAATGTTGAGATTCCGATGGTGTACGGAAACGAGAATGCCGTAACTCTCAGGACAGTCATCAGCAAAGACGAAGTTTTGCCGCCGTCTTCAGAGACAATCATTTGGACGAAGCTGGAAGGTGATCTTGGGAGCCACCGATTCTACATAGTAGAACCAGACCCAGAGAAGAATTCTCAAGACTACATCGTGGGAAAGACGTTAGTCGAACCAAAGAACACCATGGTTCCAGTGAGAGTTTTGAACGCAAGACCACACACTGTCAAACTAAGGCGAGGGGAGGTGACTGGAAAATGCACGCCGATTACCGCCGTCGCAACAATATCTGAACGTGGTCCTCCAAAACCTCTCCCATCACCTTGGACAGCGGAAACGAGAGAGACGATTCTCCAGTCCAGTGAGCTGAATCAGGAGCAGCGAACTATGGCAGAGAATCTTATCAATGAGTACGCTGATGTATTTGCCTCACAGGACGGAGAATACGGCCGAACACACCTGGTACAACATCGAATAGACACTGGTGATACTAGACCAATTCGTCAGCCTGCTAGGCGCCTTCCATTGGCAAAGCAGACAGAAGTTGCAGAGATGGTGTCGGCAATGGAGAAAGAAGGTGTGATTGAAAGTTCCAAAAGTCCGTGGGCATCACCGGTTGTACTGGTTAAGAAGAAAGATGGCAGCACGCGGTTCTGCGTAGACTATCGGCAGCTCAATTACGTCACCAAGAAAGACAGCTACCCTCTGCCATGGATTGACGACACGCTAGACACACTATCAGGAGCCCGATGGTTTTCCACTCTCGACTTGAAGAGTGGCTACTGGCAGGTACAGATCCATCCAGAAGACCGGGAGAAAACCGCCTTCACCGCAGGAAATGGGCTATGGCAATTCACGGTAATGCCATTCGGGCTGTGCAATGCTCCGGCGACTTTCGAGCGATTGATGGAATGTGTCCTGCAAGGGTTAACATGGAAAACCTGTTTGGTATACTTGGATGATGTCATCGTCGTAGGAAAAACGTTTGCGCAACACCGAGACAATCTAAGGGATGTGTTTCAAAGGCTTCGAAGTGCCCACCTGAAGCTCAACCCCAAGAAGTGCGCCCTGTTTAGAGCGGAAGTCAAGTACCTGGGACACATAATTTCAGCGAAAGGAGTGAGAACCGATCCAGGGAAGGTCGAAGCGGTGAAAAACCTACCAGTCCCCAAAGACAAACACCAACTAAGGAGCTTCCTGGGCCTAGCCACCTACTACAGGGTTCGTGAAGGATTTTGCCGGGATCGCAAAGAGCCTGCACCAGTTGACGGAAAAGGGGAAACAATTCAAATGGTCAATTGAGTGCGAGAAGAGCTTCAAGGCACTTAAACAACGGCTATGCGATGCCCCGATACTAGCTTACCCCACTCCCGGGGAAACGTTCATTGTGGATGCAGATGCTAGTAATGTCAGGGTAGGAGCCGTACTCTCCCAGGTGCATGATGGCCAAGAGAAGGTGGTTGCGTACTTCAGCAAGGTGCTCTCTAAGCCAGAAAGGAACTACTGCGTGACAAGGCGGGAACTTCTAGCTTTGATCTTGGCTACGAAGCATTTTCACAAATACCTCTACGGGAGGAAGTTCGTTCTTCGCACAGACCATGCAGCCTTAAAATGGCTATTACAGTTCAAGAGTCGTGAGGGTCAGGTCGCAAGATGGATCGAAAGGCTGCAAATCTACGACTACGAAATACAGCATCGAAAAGGAAAACTCCACTCTAATGCGGATGCACTGTCCCGGAGACCATGCAGAACGGATTGTAAACATTTTGCGCGTCAGGAAGAACGGGAGCTGGTTTCCATCCAAAGAATGAGAGCCGAACCTATCGCCGGCTGGAGCGTAGATGAGATCCGGAACGCTCAGAAGGAAGACCCGGATATCGAGCCGATTCTGGCCTGGAAGGAGAACATGGAGAAACCGGATCATCAGGACATCTCTCACAGAAGCCCGACCTTAAAAGCATATTTTGCGCAGTGGGACTCCCTCCATGTCCAAGAAGGTGTTCTGAGAAGAAAATGGGAATCCTCCGACGGAAAGTCGTTTGTAATGCAGCTTGTCGTACCGCGGACGAGGGTCAAGGAGGTGTTACAGGAAATGCATGGCGGGGCGACCGGAGGCCACTTGGGAGTGAATAAGACGCTAGAAAAGGTACGAGAACGTTTTTATTGGTTAAAAGCGAAGGAAGATATCGAAGACTGGTGCAGAAAATGCGACGTGTGTGCAGCTAGCAAGGGTCCGAGAATCAAAACTCGAGGTAAGATGCACCAATACAACGTGGGAGCACCTTTCGAACGAATCGCCATCGACATCGCAGGGCCCTTTCCGGAAACCGACAATGGTAATCGGTATATACTCGTAGTGATGGACTACTTCAGTAAGTGGCCGGAAGCGTTTCCGATCCCTAACCAGGAAGCCAGAACCGTGGCGGAGCAGATCGTCTACAATTGGGTTAGCAGATTCGGTGTGCCCTTGGAATTGCATTCTGACCAAGGGCGGAACTTCGAGTCAAGAATCTTCCAAGAGATGTGTCAACTACTCGGAATCAAAAAGACAAGGACAACCCCGCTTCATCCACAGTCGGACGGTATGGTGGAGCGTTTCAATAGGACTTTGGACGAACATCTCTCGAAGGTCGTAGGTGACTGCCAACGGGATTGGGACCGGCAGATTCCCTTGTTTTTGATGGCCTATAGAAGTGCCGTGCATAGCACTACTCGACATACGCCGTTCGAAATCTTATTTGGTGGAATAGCTCGTTTACCCAGTGAGGTGAAATTTGGATCTCCTACCAATGAGCCCAGAAATGAAGAAGAGTACGTGGCGGACCTTAGGGAAAGGCTTAGGGACATACACCAAAGGACCAGAAGCCAGATTAAGATAACGAGCGACCGCATGAAGACCAGGTATGATGCCAAGGCAACAACGTCAGGAATCCAGGAAGGAGATCTAGTGTGGCTGTATAATTCCCCATCGCCAAAAGGGGAAATCACCTAAATTGCAGCAGAACTTCGAGGGTCCCTACAGAATAGTGACCCGCATCAACGATGTTGTCTACCGCATCCAGCGAGACCAAGGGCCAAAATGAAAGTGGTTCATGTGGACCGACTGAGTCGATACAATGGCCGAAATGAGGATGCACTTGTTCGGGACGAACACGTCTAAGAGGGGGGCAGTGTAGCATAATAATAACTACGCTCCTATGTCTATGCAGCAAATTCCGAAGTGACTTTCCATTCTGGCAGAATTTTGGTTCGAACTGTCCTTTCATTGATAGGTTCGTGTCTGGGACGAAGTCTCCACAGCTCATGTCAACGAAAGAGACAAATAATATCAGGGAAAAAAAGGGAATTATAACTGCAAGAATTATTTCTCTTATTCCAGTGGTCGAAGAATTTGCTAGAAGTTTCTGGCTATCAGAAACTTCTGCTATATAAGGACAGATGGCGATAAAAAAAAAACACAGTTGGTTTAGAACCGTGGCGAAGAGATTGGAAAAGTGATAATGGGCGAAGTTGTAATTTGGTGATAAATTGAAAGTTGAGAGTGAACAAGAAAAAGTAATTAGTTTGGATTTGTGAATTAAGTAATTGAAAGGAGATAAAGTGATTTGAGAGGAAAGAGACCTTGTAAGAAAAGAATTTGCGAAGAATAGTATAGTGTGAACTTGAATTGTTCTATAGAGTAGAAAATAAAGAAATAAATTTCACAGAATATCGTTTTATCTACTCAAGCCGTAGCTCGCATGTTACAATATGTTTACAACACAATTATTTTAACAAGTTCTTTTCCAACGGGCTGGGAATTCACTAACATCACGCCATTTCCTAAAAAACTAGCAACTCGCACATCTCTTCCAGAGTACAGGCCAATCTCTATACTTTCATTGCTATCCAAAGTATTGGAAAAGTTATTTTACAAATAAATAACTAGCTTTATACTACGTAACAAGTTGTTGAGTGGTGTTCAAACGGCTTTTAGAAAAAATCATAGCTGTATTTCTGCGGTTCTGAAAGACACTGATGACATAAGAAGATCTAGGGACCGTGATCTAGTGTCTTTTCTTTGTCGCTTAGACTTCTCGAAATCCTTTGACACAGTCAATCACCATATCTTGATCAGCCTATCGCATGCTCTTAACCGTGTAGGACGTATCTCCCAAGTACTGATTTTCTCAACAGTGTTACTTAAATCAGTGGAAATTCTAAAGAGTGCGCGTTCCAAAAGTGATGAGGATCTTGTATCCTCTATCAATAAAATAAGAAAAACTATTCCGTCAAACATGGCATCGCGTAGTGTAAACTGATAATGAAGAAGAAATGAACTTGACAAAACGGCCAACCCCTAAGAAAATTGTCATACCACCTATAAAAGTTCTACAAAAAATAGTGATTTTATCCACAAACTGCTAAAGGAACTTAATATCTCTGATTACTCGGTTCGCAAAATATCGATCGGAATAAAAATTTTCTGTGAATGAATAAACTCTTTTACAAAAGTTTACAATGCATTAAAAGAAAATAAATGACAATTTTTCACGCATGATTTGAAGAGTGAACGGTATTCAAAGTGATTTTGTATCGATTCTCTTAAAATTGAGTCAATCTCTCTTGGTCTTAAGTGTAAAGACATTAAAATAATTAAAACAAATCACGAAACTTTCCAAGATATGTTCTAAATTGTTTATTTAGAAAATGGTTCGATACGCCTCTCAGACTTAGGTAAAAACATTGAAATAATTCTTCACACCCAAGTCAGATGGGAATTTCAATGCCGCTTTAAAAATAAAGTCACCCAATGACGAAATTGCCAAATGTTAAGACAATTGTAATGTTATGACACGAATTGTAATTAAGACTTCAGATTGTTGTTCTGTTGGTATTCTCAAGTGTGCGAACTGAAAAGGCAACCATCGTTCAACCGATCCAGTCTGTATAAGTCGCTCAAAATACTCTGAGTCAAGAGAGAATTCATCGAAAAAACCAAACACGAGTAATATATGCAACACCAGCAACTCTGGTCATTCCCCCAAAACCACCAAGAGCAACAACATTCAATGAACCAATTGCATCACCACCAATCGATGACATAGCAAGTACAAGCAACCCCAACATAAATGCTAATATGGGTCAACTCATTTCAGCAGTATCAGCAATATCAACATATAAAACGACAAACGGAACCACAGACAATCGTCCAATAATTCGTCGATAGCTTTAATAGCAGCCACTCCAAGACAGCGGGTTAAAGTTAAACGTTGATATTGTACATTAAACTTACAATATCTAATAAAGACGAAAGGTCCACTTGAAACCTGGGTAAATAAAAATATAATTGTGTCTTTTTTTTAACCCAGCTGCACTCGACAACTTTACTCACGCGGCCTCAGTACACACAAGATCATAGTGTACCAATAAAAACATTTAACTATCATACATGAGTGCTGACTGCTGATGCTTTTCCACCTCTCCCAAAATCATCGAACCACGTGAAACGTCAGCAACTATCACAAGTACCTGCAATGCGTGCGAATGCAATCACTAGCTACTCCAATTCAGTGAAAGAGAGTTCGTCTGCCTTGTTCTCTGAAGAGGAATTGTCCTCTATTATATCGGAGATGATCTCTCGTCGCCAGAGAATAAAGAATGGAACAAACGACTTTCTTCTTTGGATAAAGGTTCCAATTCTTTCTAGAACTTGTCTAAAATTCTGAAGTAGCCTTGCCATCACCAATGAAGAAATATCTGAAGTCCTAGCGGACGCCTTACTTCAAAATAATCAGCTATCGCCAAATACTTCAATTTCCCCAGTAGATTCTTTAGTCCAGAATGCATTAGATGACTTTAATACCCGAGAGTCTGAAACACTGCCAATAGATGTTGTTTGTTAATTCAATATTTTTTTAATTATTCCAGAGTACTAATGAAAAACAACTCGATTCTTTCGTAGAAGAAACAAAGATTATTGAATGCAAACGTTATAATTTTATTTAACGAAAATTTATAAATTACGATTGCTGCTTTCTGTTTGACTTCCAACACACGAATGAATAGAAGAACAGTTTAACTTATAAACAAAGTGCGGTGGCTAGCTAGCGACTAACATAGCTGCATCGAATGATCACAATCCGCTAATATGATAAACTTTAGGTATATAAATTACGCAGCATGTAATTAAGATTATATAAAGCTGTACCATATGTTACATAATATATTCTTGCTACAGTGGCGGACAGAATTATATGTGCAATGTTGTTAGCATAATATTAATTACGTGTGAATGAATAATATTACAAATTCTTACTTAATATAAATTTAAAAAAATTTAAACATACACCCCGCGTTGAAGGCTTTGCGTTCAGACGATGATTGTTCGACGTCGAGGGGAAGCTTACAGATTTTTGTTATAGCTCTTTTCAAAACACCATTTGGCGTTTTAACATTGACAACTCTGCCCAATGGCCACCTCAATGGAGGCAGATTATCGTCCTTCAAAATGACTAGCGTTCCAACAGCGATATTAGCTTCTCTTCTCTCATTTGTGTCGTTGTTGAAGGGTAGTCAAATATTCGCTGGACCACCTCTTCCAAAAGTGCTGCATCATACAGCGTACCATTTGCCATCTAGTTTATCTGCTTATGTTTAGATCCGTAGTATCCGGCTCTAGAGTGGAGGTAAGTGGAGCACCAATTAAGAAATGGCCTGGTGTAAGTACCTCAAAATCGGAAGGATCATCTGAAACGGGACTTAAAGGTCTAGAATTAATAATTGCTTCAACCTGACAAGTTAGAGTATGTAACTGTTCGAAGGACAACGAAGAATAGCCGGAGACACGGCGGAAGTGAAACTTAGCGATTTTTATTGAGGACGCCCACAGTCGAAGTGTGGGGAGCGAGCTGGTATAAACTTCCATTGAATACCATCATTCAGACAGGCTTGATAAACCGAATCAATATGCACTTGCGAACTAAATAGTGTTCGCAGTTCCTTTAATTTTGTGTTCGCCCCTACAAAATTGGTAGCGTTATCGGAAAAAATAGTAGATTTCCTTGCAATTGATGCATAACCAGTGGGCGAATGCAATTGGCGAATTTTTTGGAAAGAATTTTGAAGACGTCAACGAACTCTCATAACCCCAAACTCATCTAAGAAAGGTGTCAGAGACTTCAAACTGCTCGTTGAACCTATTTCACGATTAGATACTAACTGCTTGTATTCATCAGAAAACTCAACTTGTTGAATCATTGTAACATATATTTTAATCCGAGATCCATTTCAAGGGCCTTTTCTACGATTGTCATCTTTAGACCGAGCGTTATACCAAAAACGGCATACATAAGCAAAGCCTACAATTCTGCAAGCAAAGTGATGGGTTTAGTTGTTTGTTCTTCTGGAAGATTTTCCTCCACTTTCCACAGCACTGCCCACTTCTGCTCACAATCTAGCAAAAAATCTGAACCAGAAATCCAAAGGGAAAACCCCACGAGAAAGAAGCTCAGCTGGATTGAAATTTGTAGGAACGTGACGCCATAAAATACCTTTCGATAAATTTTGAATTTTTGCTACCCTGTTGGAAACAAAGGTGTTCCAGTTACAAGCATCAGATTGTAGCCAAGACTAAACGATAGTGGAGTCACTCCAGCAAAATATTTTACAATTTTCCGGTTGCAGTATCGTCCGAATCCGTTGCGGTAATTCGCAGCACACAATTCCCACCGTGGAATGAAAACTGTTTCTACTGGTGTTACTCGGGATTTCGAGCACAGTAGTCGTACATTGACCTTACCCGAGGTACTTTGACTGCGTAGATAAATACAAGCTCCATAAGCACTTTAGCTAGCGTCAGCAAATCCATGAAGTTGAATGCTGGAATTTGGAAGAAGTACGTACCGAAATTTAAGATTATTTATTTCTGTCAGCTGACTTCCATATTTCAGCCAAGCAGAATGCAAATGTTGTGGGAGTGATTCATCCCAATGCAATTTTTCTCTCCATAACACTTGCATGAATATTTTTGCCTTTACGACAATGGGACTAATGAGGCCTAGATAGGAACATAGCCTCTGAATCAGGCTGCCAAATCAAACCGAGTGCCTTTGTTACTTGACTGTGATTTGTGTTTAAGAAAGTATCTTTATTTTCGGCTGAAATTGTGCTTAGGAACGTATCATTATTAGAACACCATTTACGTAAATGAAAACATCCCCTTTTTAACAACTCAGTGGTTTGTTTTTTAATTTCAATGATTTCCTCAAGTGTACATGCCCCTGTAAGTCATTGAGTCATTGATCGAATAGAGGGAAATGAGGCCGGAGCGGTTCCATATGTAACTGTATTCAGCTTAAAGATACTTAAATTCTCATTCCTATTTTCCCTCCTAAGGATTAATTGCATGTTATCACCAGGTGGCTGAACCTATACACATCTGTACATTTTCGAGATATCAGCCGTAATAGCAAAGCGATGCATTCGAAAGCGAACGAGAATAGTAAATAAGTCATCTTGAATGGTTAGCCCTACCATTAGAATATCATTTAGAAATAGCCCCGATGAAGACTCTGTTGAAGCGTCGAAGACTACGCGTTTTCTTTGAAAACATCAGTGTCTAATTTGGTCATATGCTTAAGTCGAATGTATTCATTCATAAAGTTGACGTACTGTTGTCTTAGCTGAGGGTTTCAATAAATTTTTGATTTCAAATTATAAAATCGGGTTTGTGCAACTTTAAATGAATCTCCTAAGTCATGTGGAGATCTTTTATATGGCAGATGAACAACAGAGAACTGTCCAAATGAAAGTCTCTTATAAGTTTGTCGGAAAATATTTTGCGCATTCGAATTCCTCCTTGGTTTGGCCTTTCGAAGTATTTTCATGCGATTCAATCTCCCAAAACGATTTAAGAAGTTCTTCGATATCGTCACACCTTTCCAAAGTTCCTTCATTTCCTGAATCCGGAGCTATTACATTAAAGCTAAACTGTGGTTCTTCTTTGGCTTAAATTTCCCAGTCACAATCCAGCCGAAAAGGTTTTTTTTTGCAAAAGGGGTAGATTGTTACCCAAACGAATTTGACCAACTGATAAAAGGTCAAAAAATATTTCTGCGCCAATTAGCAAATCTATCCTCTGAGAATTGTTAAAACATGGGTCTGCTAATTTGGCATTTAGAGGCAGAATGAAATCAGATAGTTTAATATTCTGTTCGGGATTGTTGCAGGTGATAGATGGCAAACCTTGAGCTTCTAGACTCGCTGTGTACTCATTTAAACGTGATCTCTTTGATCTCTCTATGCTAACCTTAAACTTAGACACTGTATTTATTTCTGAAATGCCACCAATGGGGTTGGTTGCCTTGATGCGTTTTAAATTGAGCTGCTGAACTATCCGATCTTTAGCAAAATGAGTTTGTGAGCATGAGTCCAATAAAACTCTACACGGTACATAAGAACCGCACCAATCTCGCACAAGGACTAAAGTTGTCTAAAGAAATACGAATGGTTTACACTCGCGTTGATCTTTGATTGAAACTGTAGTTTGATGAGTTGATTTAGTAATGAGGACAGTGCTTACATTATCAATTGGTCGAGAAATTGCATTGTTAGAACTTATTGGCAAATTTCGAGGGTCTACAAGTATGAAAATGGATTGGGTGGGCAGATTGACAGTAGGGCCCATATGGAGTAATGTATTGTGCCTTTGAGAACAATGTTTGCAATTATTCGAATTACAGGTACGAGTTTGATGCCCACCTCGAAGGCAATTTATGCAAAGGTTTCTGGCCTTTACTTCCTGATAGCGATTTTCAGGTTAAAGTTTGGCAAAATGTTGGCAAGTATAAATAGTATGATCGTTACAATTACAAAAACGGTAAGTAGAAAAGGATGCATTTGATGTGACAAAAGTCTTATGAGCTATGGTTTTGAATGACTTACGGGAATTGTTGAATGTATTTGAATGTTTGTGACCAACACCGGATGCATTGTCCATAGTTCCAAGCGCATGACATCGTCTTTCTATGAATGTTGATAGTTGATTCCATTTAAGTAGAGTTTTGACTGGCATTTAATCTCCCCACTTCGATCGATTTCGCGAATCCAGCTTGCTTACGACGAGATGAATCAGCAATCCATCTAAAATTTCTTCTTTACTCCCCAACGTATTGATTGCTCTGAGGTGAGAGTTCACGTTATCGCTCAAGTCACGCAATTTGTGCACGGAACAACCATCTACGTTGGGAAGATTAAAAACTTCCTTAATATGCGCCTGAAATATTAAACGTTTATTATTAAATCGAGCCTTTAATATTTCAATGGCCTTGGAATAATTTTTAGCTGTGACTTCAAGCGACTGGATAGTCCTAAAAGCAAGATCAGATAAACAAGAACGTAAATGTTGGAACTTTTCAATTTCCGTAAGCTCCTCGTCTCCATCCACCAATGTCTCAAACATGGATAAAAAGTCAGGCCAGAGAATTTCGTCAGTTCCAACTTGCGTAATCGGGCAGTTTTCGGCTTCACATGTAGAAAAGTCGACTCGTGTGAATAAGCCGGTCCAGCTACAGCAGCAGAAGCAGAAGGCCTCCTTGCATCCATAAAGATCAATATTTTGGTTTTTAGACTAGAACATAGATCCTCAAACGAACTTCTCCTATCACCCTCCAATTCAGTATCGTCTAAAATTTCTATATTGGTCTGAGCATCATCAAATTTGTTAAGGTATGACTCCAACAGCCCCAATTTAACCTCCCACTCATGCAAAGACACATTCTAACTAGCAGCTTCCACCAATTTTCTCAGCTTCGTAAGTTGTCCAGTGACCGAGGATCTTTTCGTTTTGTATGGTGATAATGCAGCACCAGAATCACTTTCTCCAGTCATATTGAAGGCACAGTAATCGATTATTATATAAAGTTAAATATATCTGATACTTATCCCCTTTTATGAGAATCCAGGAACTGTTTTTTCAAGTTAGTTTGTCCACCCAATCACCTTATCAGCAACCTCCAACATTTGTCCAAGAATATATAGTAGGTGCTTCTTGGGAAATTAGTTGGATTCCAAAAATAATAAAAAATTCTTAACACCAAGCAGTGTCCTCGGTCGCCAATGTTTGTTAATTCAATATTTTTTTAATTATTCGAGAGTACTAATGAAAAACAACTCGATTCTTTCGTAGAAGAAACAAAGCTTGTTGAATGCAAACGTTATAATTTTATTTAACGAAAATTTATAAATTACGATTGTTGCTTTCTGTTTGACTTCCAACACACGAATGAATAGAAGAACAGTTTAACTTAAAAATAAAGTGCGGTGGCTAGCTAGCGGCTAACATAGCTGCATCGAATGATCACAATCCGCTAATACGGTCGTATGATAAACTTTAGGTATATATGTTATGCAGCATGTAATTAATTTTATATAATGCTGTACCATATGTCACACAATAGGTTCTTTCTACAGTGGCGGACAGAATTATATGTATAATGTTGTTAGCATAATTTTAATTACGTGTGAATGAATAATATTACAAATTCTTACTTAATATAAATTTAAAAAATTCTAAACAGATGTCTCTATTGAAGAGGCTAAAGACTTTTTTGACGTCTTTGATCGAAAGAACCACAAATCACTTGGTCTAGATGAAATCAACAATTTGGTCTTAAAGCAACTACATAACCAATTGCAATAAAGCAACTACGTAATCAATTCGTCTCTAAAATTACAGTATTTCCCAAAAAATGTAAAGGTAGTACCCATTCTAAAATGTGGAAAACTCTCAAAAATGCCAAATAGCTATAGACCAATTAGTCTACTGCAGCAAATTCTTAGAATTTGCAAGTATGTGAAAGCAAAATTAGCAGCGAAACAATCGACTGGTCTGGTACTCCTCGATGTCCAAAAAGCTTTCGACACAGTGTGGCACCAACTTTCTTTATAAACTGATCAATTGCGAATGCCCTCCACATTTGATTAAACTTATCCACGGTTTTCTGACGGACCGATACTTCATCGTATTCATTAATAAAATTTACTCCAGCCAAAGAATAGTTCCAGCAGGGATTCCTCAGGGATCTTTATTGGCGCCAACTCTCTATAATGTCTATACTTCCGACTTTCCCACTATCCCAAATTTGAAATTGCGATTTATGCAGACGATACTGCAATATATTCGTCTGATCAATATGGATATGCTATAGAAGCTAATTTACAAAATACGTTAAACACCATCTTCGAGTACTATAAAAAATAAATATTTGTCGCAACAGCTCTTTAAGTGCCTGGGTCTAGCTTCTCGCAACCCCCCGTGTTGTGTGTGTCATATTTTTCACACGAATGGAAGGGACCTACAGTTTAGTGCCGTATTCGAAAGGCAATTTGTTTTGAGAAGCTTTCTCGTGACAACAATACTCTCGGATGTTTGGCAGACGTTCGCGAGAGGTGGGATCGTGAAAAAACTTTTTGGTATTTTCTTGGATTCGAACGCCACGACGCCCGCTTCGAGTACTAAATATAAGCACTGGAAAATTAAAATCAATGCTGAAAAGTCTCAATCTATCTTTTTTACAAGAAAGAGAAGAATTGTTTCTTACCAACAAATAACTCAAAAGTCAACAACTGTTATATTCTCTGGGTTAGCTCAGTAAAACACCTTGGTATATATCTTAACAAGACGCTAACCTTTGGTAAACATGTGAAAAATATTCAGTGCAAAGTAAATGTGACCATAACAATGTTATATCCCCTTATAAATCGCAAATACTAAGAGAAAGCAACAAACTGCTCATTTTTAAAACTATTTTCCAAGCCATAATGCTATATGGATGCCCAATTTGGGGAAATTGCGCAAATGTTCATCTGAAGAAGATCCAAATTCTACAAAATAAACTATTGAAAATGATATTCCGCTTATCTTGGTTCTTTTCTATAATGGTTCTACACGAGAAAGCCGCAGTCATACCAATCACAAGGAAAATTAAAATTTCAAATGAAAAATTCTTACCTAAATGTGAATCTATAGATAATCCTCTCATAAACAATTTACCACATTAATGGTAAATGTATTATGCACTATCTATTATATTATTTATTCATATATCTATTCACACATATGTATATCATTTATATCCTACCTACCTCTTATTTATTTATTTACTTATTTATTTATTTATTTATTTATTTATTTGTTTACTTATTTACTAATTTATTTATTTATCTATTTATTTACTTATGTACCTGCCTATTTATTTACTTCAAGAAACATACTTACTTTTTAAATGAAGGTTTTTTCTCGTAGTTTTCCTTCCACAATTGAACTCATGTGCGTAGTGCAGTTAAGCCCATTGTATATTATTCAGTACCTAGTAAGACACAGAAGTAATGTCATATCTCTGTGCAAGCTATGTACAAATCCAACTTGTAATGCATTATACTATGAAAATAAATATATTGTAGTATGCGAGCTACGGCTCGAGTAGATAAAACGATATTCTGTGAAATTTATTTCTTTATTTTCTAGTCTATAAAACAATTCAAGTTCACACTATACTATTCTTCGCAAATTCTTCTTGTTACACGGTCTCTTTCCTCTCAAATCACTTTATCTCCTTTCAATTACTTAATTCACAAATCCAAACTAATTACTTCTTCTTGTTAACTCTCAACTTTCTATTTATCACAAAATTACAACTTCGCCCATTATCACTTTTCCAATCTCTTCGCCACGGTTCTAAACCAACTGCCCCCTTTCGATCGCCATCTGTCCTTATATAGCAGAAGTTTCTGATAGCCAGAAACTTCTAGCAAATTCTTCGACCACTGGAACAAGAAAAATTCTGATGTAATAATTCCAAGATGCCAATCATTTCTTGCAGTTATCCGTGATATTATCCGTCTCTTTCGTAGACATGAACTGTTGAGACTTAGCCGCAGACACGAACCTCGAATGAAAAGACACTTTGGAATGGGCTGGAGGAGCGTAGTTAATATTCTACATTATTGTAGCATAATTTTAGGGGATGTTACAATATCTATCTACGAGCATATCTTAATCTCCAAATTAGTAAGCCAATTTCGATTTTCTAAGTCAGTAGCTGACCTAATGCGTTCATACTTAAGTGGGAGGAGGCAAGCTATCGTTGTCGGTAAGAGGTCGTCTTTTTTTTTGGAGTTGTTTTCAGGATCAATTCTTGGGGCTTTGTTCTTCAGTATGTTCATCAACGATCTTCCCAACGTCATTGAAAACTCGTCGGTATATATGTATGTATGCCAACGATATTCAAATATATATTGATTATAAATTGTTAATGATAGAAGATGAAGCAGAAGGACTAAACAGAATATTAGGAACTGGTCCAAGACTAATAAACTTTGTTTAAACCCAAAACTACCTCGTAGTTTATAAAACTAAGCTTGATCCTTGCTAGTTTCCTGTTCTCTATCTTGGTGACACAGTCTTGGAATATGTTGAAAATGCCAATAACCTTAGTATTTGGCTAAATTCCACCCTTGAATGTGATTTTCATATACAATTGGTAATTGGAAAAGTATATGGCTGCCTAAGAACTTTATCCTGGACCAAAGACTTTACACCGCAACCCATCAAACTTAGGCTTGCTAAAACGCTCATAATGACAATAATAACATATGCTTGCCAAATCTTTAGCTGTCATGATTCCGCGACTAAAAGAAAACTTACCGTTGCTTTCCACAATGTTATCAGATATTTACATAATTTGAAGCGCTTTGACCATATCTCGCGTTATAAAAAACAGTATCTTAGGATGTGATTTATATAAGTATATGATCTATCGCGCCCTCAAAACTTTAAACACCGTCCTAATGAGAAAGGAGCAATATTATATCACCAATATTATATACCAAGATTTACATGTACTAATTTTGAGCGTCAATTTTTTGTGTGTTTATATTTTATGTTTATGTATTAGAGTTTAACGCATTACCTCTAGACATAAGAAAACTCCGTGGCACCAGACATTTTGAGAAGTTTTTTTTTTCAAATATTTGGCCGAAAATACTTAGTTGTAATTAATATTAAAAGATTTATATATGTATTTCCCCGTTTTTTTCTTCTTTTTTTTTCCGCAACGACTTGGCTATGGGAACAATATTGACATCAACGGTAGGACTTTGTCTACATGTTCTAATTTTAACTCTGCCAAACATCAGAGCGGAGAATCGTACATGCCAATCACTGTTTCTTATGCCTAAGAATATAATTGAGTAGCTAGACCAAGGCCCTATCAAGAATAACTAAGGAAAAGTTCTGTGAAAACCCGATTGGTAAGGTTTTTTTTTTTTTTTTTATAATTTGCGCGCGGCAAATGGGATATGAATACCATTAAATTATTTCAGGGCATGGGCGTTTGTAGAAAATTGAGAGAGAGAGAAAGAAAGATTGGTGTAGTGGGTTTGAAACTTAGGTGGTATTCAGTTTCAGTAAACTCCAAGGGTGGCGTCCAGATAACTGGGGAGCTTGTTTGTTTTGCTTTTTTTGTCGTTGCTCATGATTCACACTATTTTTTTCCCTCACCCTGATGTCATCATCACGATCAAGTTGCATTTAAGCCATATGACCACCCTACTGCCAGTGTTATGCCTTCGCAGTAGAGTTGACTAAGCTTTCGCAATTGATCGACTTTATTATTTATTTCAGACGAAATAAATAGATGATTGTTGAGATCAGGATTTGAACCGTGAACCAAGAGCGTGACAAGCGTTGATGTTACCACTACACCACGGCCACCCTTATTGATTGGTGATTGATTTACTTATAAATACATGCTCTTGTAAGACTTTGATCACAAACTTTATTTACTGAGAGTGTGGTGATATAAGGAGGTGGCTTTCTTCTTTTGAACTGGTCGTAGTTCCTTTTCGCTGGACAGTCGAACTGTGAAATTTCTGCAACCACGAAATGGTCAAAGTCGATGTTAACCTCCCTGAATATTTCTTTTTGAATCTTATTACTCGTGTTTATATATCTATTTTGTTTTTGAATATTAATATTTTTATTGTGTTCTCTTTATATAATCTTTTTTTCAATAATGTAAACTCCTTTTCAATAATGTAAATTCCGTTAAAGTAAAGCCCATTAAAGTGGCAATTGACACTATTTAATACTTTTAGTATAATAAATAAAAATGTTCCCCTATATTATTTCTTGTACATCAAACTATTTGTATTTATATGAAATAAAATTTGTTTTCTATCTATCTATCTATCTATGTAAAATTTATACATTAAATGTATTCAATACCTGCAATGCATCGATCAAAAATTGGGCGAATTTTTTATTCTACTAAACTTATTCGGACGTTGGGCGTCACTATAATAATAAGCACAATATCAATGAAACCTTTTGAAGAGGGATATCATAACAGCAGGATGACTAGAAATCCGTAACCCTTTATTTTCATACATAATGTACCTATAGACACAAATACATATTAGTAATGTACTCGTAAGTTCATTGAACCATTTTCTGTAATAAAGTCTCACATTTCACCATTATCATCATCGTGTTAAAGTTCTTCGAAAATAATTAAATTAGACTCAAGCGCGTGTGTAGTAGATAAGTACACCTTAACACACAACAACCGCCCGCCCAACTATTATCCATTTAACTGTAATAACAACCGTGTATAGACATAAACACAGGTCTCTCAAGTAACCGCATCATTATTTTCGTTATCCCCGTTCCTTGCATGGATGCTATTCACACCAGCTATTTTCTCCTCACCCCCCCGCATGGCCCACGAACCAACCCCTGACTTATTGTCCGTTCAACAGGCGCAGTGGTGGCGCGTATTTGCACTTTGTACAGCAATTTTAATGAGATAATCCATTGTGCATTGAATTTGAGGGTGGCATTTGATTTGATATGCGAGCACCATCAACACCACCGCCCGCAGCGTTGATGGTACAAACGAAGCTGTCTGTGCAGTACCATAAATAGGTCGTGTGCATGAACGTCTGCTACCTGGCAGTAGGTATTCCATTTGAAAATGTTAATTTGTTAAGTGAACAGGTAAAATGATAGTTCGTTGTCCTGGAGAATACTATAGCCCTGAATAATTCTTATTTATACATATGCTAAATAGGACGAGATAGAGAGAGTGAAACGTGCCATCATATTGTGTACTTTACCAATACTCGTATACAAGATTGAAATCTTGTAGAAAGGACAATGTTCCTTTTGATACTCCTTTGCTAATGATATCTGAGTAAATGCAGGAAATGCATTTGACAGAGAAAATCCCACTGTAGACTTACAAAATCTACTGATTATCCCATAAATAGTGTTCGCCTTTTTTTTCTTTCTACAAAAAAATGACATAAAATTGTTAACAATGGATATAGTGAGATTGTAAGGATGAAATTTTCAATTGAATTTCAACAACGTTTCAATTTTTTTCGTGGATGGATTTAAATACGAACTGGAAGGATTACGTTTTTTCAGAAAACGGTTGATTCAGTGTTCTAGCTTGAGAACCCATTTTCAATAGAGAACTATGGCCCTTAGAAATATTTCACACTAAAAATTCTACATTATTGTAGTATTTTAACGCATTCAATCGATCTTTTACAATTTTCCCGTGCTCTATTATTTTTACTTAAAATGCAATGTATCTACTATCACTTTAAAAGCGACTTAGAGCGAATACCGTCAATATTCTGTTTGAATTGGTACTTGTCGGATTAGTTGTTGTGTGGTAGTATTTTTTGTTGCTCAAGTTTGAGTTAAAGCTTCTAACAGTGTCTTTTGACCATATCAAAGGTTATGTTAGGTTAAATTAATTTAAGATTTAAAAAGTACATGAGATTAACTGGCTTTTATTTACTGAAAGGTGCCACCGTAGGTTTGGTCCAGTTTATCTTGGGACTTACAATTACACTCTCCGTGAATCCTAGTTCACTCTGAATGATGTCACAGGAAGTTTCTTCAAATATACGAGGGCAAGGTGAAAAGTTCTCGGCCTGACAATGAAAGACTGAGATTTTCAGTTAAAAAATATCTACATAATCTCCCTTGACTTCAACACACTTGGTCCAGCGTTTCTCCAACATCAGTATTTCTTCTCGGAAGTGAGAGTCTGGAAGGCTGTGAAAATATTCATCTACGGCCCTCCCAACTTCTGCATTGGATGCGAAGCACTTCCCAGAATCAAATTTCTTTAAGTTTAGGGATCAGACTGAAGTCTGAGGGTGCCAAATCAGGTGAATAGAGAGGATGGCCGAGCAAATAGTACCTCAAATCCCGCAGTTTTCCCATCGCCAACTCACACTTGTGTACAGGTGCATTGTCCTGGTGAAAGATGATTTTTTTCTTCTTCAAGCTAGGCCTCTTCTCGCGAATTTTGGCATCCATTTTTTTAAGACAGTTTGCTGTGGAGATCTCGGATATTTTCTCCCAAGAAATTTGTAAAATTGTAACAAAGTTTCTCAAATTAGAACTGCAGTGAAATTGCTTTGTTCTTTTGGTGTTGCCACAATTTCGGCCAACAGTCTCTTCCTATAGTCGAGCTTCGGAAGGTTGATATCGTTCTGATCCATTGGCTGGATGAGAGCGGTTACATTTGGTGCGAAAACATTACCGATATATTCATATTAACGCTGGTCAACCTGTCTTCATTGCTGTGGCAAGATGCATTGTCGAGCGGATGAATAGCCTTTTCTGGGAAATTATTTTCTGGGAGAAAAAAGTTGACCTAAAAAGAGATAAAGAGACTCAAACAATTTATAAAATTTGTTTAAAAGCAAACAAATCTTATCTCTTTTTTTCAAAATGTTAGAACCAGTTCACAAAAATATCTCTTGTCATCCATGCTTTTTTATTTATTCGTAAAAGAGAGGTAAAGTAAATCCTGAAAATGCCCGAGGGTTCTTAGACTTTTCAATCATAAACGGTTTTAATTTACGTATTTGTACTTGTTTAGTCGCACTTGTACAAGCTAGAAATGTTACCCGTTTTTTGCTTGTTTTTCTCCCCGGTGCCTAATTTTCGCTCGATAGCACAAGCGTTTTTCCTGGAAGAAGTTTCCAATACAGAGCCGTTTCATCAGCATTATTCTGATCCGGCGTGAGCGAAACTTTTTCAAAAATGGTTCAACCTGATTCCTGATTCGCAGACAATTTTCACCGCATACTTCTCACCCCCTGTCGCTCGAGTTAAATGTTTCCCTTTTGAAAGAAAAAACACTTTATTTTGACTTTTCGAGTTCAATGCTCTGTAATTAAAAGAAAAACAGTTTGTTTTGACTTTTCGATAATTCTTTATTATTTGCTTTAAGTCCGCCGTCCAAGCGTCGCTACAACTTGTCGGTAATTACTAGTCTTCGCGTTGACATTGACGAACTGCCTATCTCCACCTTTTTTGCTGATCTTTCAATTTGTTCGTTTCCATTCGATTTGGATTGATGACCTCTTTTGACCTCATGTTTCGCTGAATTGGCTGATTGCTGTTCGGGGTTGTTGGCCATCTGGGTTTTAGCTAATGTTTCATATGTAACTCTCGCGAAATTTTGGAACTCAGTTGTTGCTGGCTTTGAAATTTGGCGTTTCCTTAAATTTGTCATTAAAAAAAAATAGCTTTGCTTCTCAATAAATCAGTTGAAACGGGTATGTGTTTTCACGCTGTTTTCATAGCCATCCAAATAAAGCAGCTTCCATTTGGGGCATTTCGGAGGATCTGAAACTTTTCTTTTTTTCACTTCTAGATTCCGCATCCAATCCAAAAGCTTTTTTGAGTTTTCCTTAATTTCAGTTATCGTGCATTTAGAGTCATCATACTGAACGGCTAAATGTGACCCTGAGTAGCCTCTTTGTATTTTTTTTTAAATGTCAGGCTTTTCTTTTATTGTAAGAAATTTGTGCTGTTTTTGCTTGCTAGGTGCCATAGTCACAACATTTTCGGACAAAAAATTAAAGCGAGACAAGGAATTCTGAAATAATGGACACTTTTAAAATTTTGTATTCACATTAACTTTAATGCAATGAAAACTGAACTCGCATTATGGCCCCATTCACACACAAAAGTAAGAAGAAACTGTAGTTGAAATCAACGCAACGCGACGTTTCGTCGGAAAGCAAGAAAAAAAAAACTGAATACATAAGGAAGCAGATACACCAATGAAGAATTTTTCCCGGTTGGTGAGGGGGGTGATTTTTCTTGAAAAAAAAGAAAGTTCACAAATTCGAGTATCAAGAATTGGCTTCGATTTCACATTTTAGAGTATGTATGTATGTAATGCAAATTTTGTCTGGTTCATATTTTTGGATAATTCACATTTTCGAGGTTCCCATTATCGAGGTAGTACTACTTCTACTACTACTAACAATAATAATAATAAAAACAACCCCCCAGTGATAAGCCTTGCTGTGGCGGGGGGCTTAGACGCTAACTTTAATGAAGCTTTGAGCTATTTTGGCCCAGGCTCATCCATGTCAAACAGGTCAGAGTCGTTGGTGATCAGATGCCAGTGGGGACACTGATTGTGTTATCCAAAGAAGCAACCCACTACAATAGCCCAATTTCAGATATCCTACAACTCATACCTGTAACACGTGCTTTGCCAAGGACTACTTTGGCGATCACAAATGCAGGTCGACACAGGAAATGCATAAAAGAAACAAATGAAATGAATAAATCCTTAATGCACTGCTACTACATTTCAACAAATATGGAAACGGAAATGCATGTCTACGGACCACAGATGCGAGAGCTATTCTTGCAGCAACATCCTAACCTATCAAGTCTTGCGGAGCAAAACCTAGCTGATAGAAGAAGGCAATAGTAGCGAATCAGCTACTCATCGTGCAGGAAATCCGAGATATCAGACAGCAAGCGGAAAATGTCCAGATTAGGGCCCGTCTGAGCCAACCTGTGCAAACCCTACGTTTGGCGCCCCATTCTTCAGTTTTGGCAGCATAAGTTCTTTTCACGTTACCAAGAGGTAGACTTTCAATGCATTTTATTTTATTGAGATATCCCCGGTAGGCCTAATCTTCGGCAACATACATGCATACATAATATATGAAATGTAATTAATATTAATATAATTATATATACATTTTTTTTTTTTTTTTTTTTTTATAATTTGCGCGCTCCAAATGGGATATGAATACCATAAAATTATTTCAGGGCACGGGCGTTGTTATAAATTGAGAGAGAGAGAGAGAGATAGATTGGTGTAGTGGGTTTGAAACTTAGGTGGTATTTAGTTTCAGTAAACTCCAAGGGTGGCGTCCAGATAACTGGGGAGCTTGTTTGTTTTGCTTTTTGTCGTTGCTCTTGATTCACAGTATTTTTTTCTCTCCACCTGATGTCATCATCACGATCAAGTTGCATTTAAGTCATATGACCACCCTACTGCCACTGTTATGCCTTCACAGTAGAGTTGACTAAGCTTTCGCAATTGATCGACTTTTTTATTTATTTCAGACGAAATAAATAGATGACTGTTGAGATCAGGATTTGAACCGTGAACCAAGAGCGTGACAAGCGTTGATGTTACCACTACACCACGGCCACCCTCAAATTCATATTTGTTAAAATAAAATAAAAAATAAGAAAAATAAAAATATGAAATATGTACAAATAAAAATTATTACTTCAAGACTTTAATAACTCCCTTTCTATTGACATTATAGACAAACCTACCAATCTTTCTTTAGTCATGGTAGTCCTAAGGTAATTTTTTATTATCCTGAGTTTAGAAAAACTACGTTCTCCTGAACCTACGGTGATTGGCATTGTGTTTAAAATTTGGAGGGCAATAACTACATTGGGAGCAAGATCTTCTAGGCTTGAACTATGTATATATAAAATTGAACACTTCTAAACATGAGCTTTCTGGTTTTACAAGCGGGGATAATACTGTTAACGCTTGATACAATTCTGCCCCATCTAAATCTTTAAAACCTCCAAATGTTAAAACGCTTTGCAAATTAAGGCATGTGGAACGTAAATTGTTATTTTTCAAATATTCGCTTATGTTATTTAAAAATAAAAAATTTGTGTTGTATACTTCAAGGTGCTCAAACCTTTCTGTAATTGATTGAATCGCTTGATCTAGTATTTTGAAATAGAACTCTACCTTAAATCTTTGTTTCGGTTCTAAAATAGTTTCGGAACATTCATCAGCATAAAGTCTTTTTCGCCGACGAGATCGTAAAGAAGTTGTTTCTGGAAATTTAGATGATATTTCAAGACTATTAGCAATACGCTCAGTTAATTGAACATTATCATAAAATTTTTCATCTGAACGCATTTCAACCAAAGTATGTTTAGTATTTTCTAAAACCTTAACACTTGCTGACAAATTAACGGACGGACTTTGCAAATATTTACTGGCTATGTTTATTTTTTCTAGCATATCAAACAAAATCAATAAGCAACATATAAATGTAAAATCGAAAATTGTATTTCCTAGCGACTCAGCAATGTTTTTTGGTTCAGGATTTTCTCTCTCAGATATTTCTATAAGAGCTTCATATAAATCTCCTAAGTTTGTTTTTAAGGGTTTTAATGCATCTAGCCTGCTTTCCCATCTTGTTTCTGAAAGAGGTTTCAAAGTAAGGTTTGGCACATTTTTTTTATAAATGTCCCACCGCGTTGTAGAATTTGAAACAAAGTTATATAAGCATTGAACTGTGTCAAAAAACTTAACAGCATCTAATGAGCACCGAGCTGAATCATTGACTACTAAATTCAAGGAATGCGAGCAGCATGGGACGAAAAATGCTCTTGGTTCAAGGGTTCGAATTCTATTCTGAACACTAGCTTATTGAAATTCCATGGAATTCGTGTTTGTCTAAAGTTAACTTTGTGAGTCCCTCTCCGGTCTTGTTTTCTCCTTTCAAAAACCCTTAGAAATGCTCTTGAACCAGAAATATGTTTTGTTTTCTATGCACAAACCTAACGACAATAGTAAGTTGTTCTATACGACTTTTGTCGGTTGTTGAGTCGACAATAAGGGAAAAGTATTTGGCCACTTTTAGCATTGACACAATTTTATTGGTAACAGTTGTGGTTTCTTGATTCGTTATTCTCCTTAAGTGCTCTCCTAGAACCAAATCAAATTAGGCTACTTCCTCAACAAGCTGTAAAAAGTTACCATTGTTGAACTCAAACAACACATACGAAGATTCTCGAAAAGCTAATGCTTGAGAACCAAGAAATTTAACCAAACTAAATAGTCTTTGCAAAACAGCTCTCCAATGCTTTGTTTCAGTTTTGATTGCGCTTTCGAAAATTGAGTCTATCGTTGTGCCTGACCGTAAACCTCAAACCACGATTTAAAATTTTGCATGTGAAATGAACTACTCTCATGACTTTTTAAAACTGCACTTAAATGTGGCCAGTCGGAACATCCTGTTCCTGTGATTGACAAAGCTTGAGAATGTTTGTTCGTTGCAAACAAAACACAGAATCTCTTGATTTCGAATAAATCAGCCAAGCCCTCGGAACTACCTTGCCATTTGCTAAAGTTCGTTGATAACTGGAAGTTGTAAATCTCCTGTTATTAGTTTTTGGAAAAGAATGATCCTGAACTTGAATTGGGCCCTTTCCTACGATTTTTTTTATATATTCGCCTGATAAATTTGTCCAGTTACTTGGTTCTTCAAAAAACTCCTCCGAATTTACTAGAGCTCCTACCTCCACTGTACTTAAACTACTTTCTGCTTCTACTGTATCGACATAACTATTTACATTAATCGTGTTTCCCAAAGAACTTACCTCAACTGCAGATTCAACGCTGCATTTCAAAAATGTATAGTGTTTTTTCTTGTTTTTTATTTTTGGCTTCAACAAGTCTACGCCTTTTCCTATTTTCTGCCCACGAAGGCTTTTTTTTTGTCCATTTTCTTTGCTAATTATGAACAACTCAAACAACTGTTCGTTTTCAGAACAAGCACTTCCACAGTTCCACCTTTCACTTAACTTTCGTAAAATATAAAATCACGACTTTGAAAAGAAATAAGTTATGTATGTATTATTTATTTTATTACTATTATTTTCAATTGAATCGCACAACAGCTCAACATCGAAAAACAATCCAAATCATCTGGGCTAACTCAAAAACAATAACAAGTGCATCAAGAACAATAATGCACCGTTATTTGTTCATTTTTCTCTTCTTGCTTGTTTGTGTGTGTCAGAACGAGTAGAAACTATACCTACCTTATCCATTCTCTTTTCAAACAATATGTCAAATGAGTAAATCTCATACGTGCAGAAATGAAATCTGCACGTTTTCACTCAAACGATTCCATAGGAATTGAGGATTGAGTTTATTATTTTGAGATTTTTTCCTATTGAAATTTTTGAGTGTTTGTGCAACTGCACAGTCTAGTTGGGATTTTTTTTTTGGCTTTATTCGAATTAGTTTCTTGTCTCGTGTGTGAGCGGTATTTTGTGTGAACATATTGTAATATGCGAGCTACGGCTCGAGTAGATAAAACAATTATTCTGTGAAATTATTTCTTTATTTTCTACTCTATAGAACAATTCAAGTTCACACTATACTATTCTTCGCAAATTCTTTTCTTACAAGGTCTCTTTCCTCTCAAATCACTTTATCTCCTTTCAATTACTTAATTCACAAATCCAAACTAATTACTTTTTCTTGTTCACTCTCAACTTTCAATTTATCACCAAATTACAACTTCGCCCATTATCACTTTTCCAATCTCTTCGCCACGGTTCTAAACCAACTGTGTCTTTTTTTGATCGCCATCTGTCCTTATATAGCAGAAGTTTCTGATAGCCAGAAACTTCTAGCAAATTCTTCGACCACTGGAACAAGAGAAATAATTCTTGCAGTTATAATTCCCTTTTATCCCTGATATTATTCGTCTCTTTCGTTGACATGAGCTGTGGAGACTTCGTCCCAGACACGAACCTCGAATGAAAGGACAGTTCGAACCAAAATTCTGCCAGAATGGAAAGTCACTTCGGAATTTGCTGCATAGACATAGGAGCGTAGTTATTATTATGCTACAATATGATATAATAATTGCATTCAGGCAGCTTTTAGAAATGCATGGGTAGCTGATTGGATGAACTAAATTTTAAAGAATGGCAGTATATCGATTAATTTAATTTTTTTTATTAAACTTCACAATGCGCTCCGAAGCGCTTGGCGCCCTGTGCATTTGCACATCCTGCACATATGTTGGGTCCGGCCCTGCTTATACCTGACAAGGAAAACTTTAACAAGAGATGTCAAGGGCGCGTATTTGTATTGAAAATGCATTCGATATCCTAACAAGCAGGTGACGAGTTCTGACAAACTCATTGAATGTATTGCCACCAAATTGTTTTTTTTTTTTTGTTAATGAAGGTGAAAATCTGGAAAGACACAGTGGGGTTCAAAACCCAAAGTATTGTGGGACTCTAAAGCACCTCCTTGATCATGGCCAATCAACTAGTGATCGACAAAAGATATTGTAATATGCAGGCTACGGCTCGAGTAGATAAAACGATATTCTGTGAAATTTATTTCTTCATTTTCTAGTCTATACTATTCTTCGCAAATTCTTTTCTTACAAGGTCTCTTTCCTCTCAAATCACTTTATCTCCTTTCAATTACTTAATTCACAAATCCAAACTAATTACTTTTTCTTGTTTACTCTCCACTTTCAATTTATCACCAAATTACAACTTCGCCCATTATCACTTTTCCAATCTCTTCGCCACAGTTTAAAAACTACTGTGTCTTTTTTGATCGCCATCTGTCCTTATATAGCAGAAGTTTCTGATAGCTAGAAACTTCTAGCAAATTCTTCGACCACTGGAACAAGAGAAATAATTCTTGCAGTTATAATTCCCTTTTATCCCTGATATTATTCGTCTCTTTCGTTGACATGAGCTGTGGAGACTTCGTCCCAGACACGAACCTATCAATGAAAGGACAGTTCGAACCAAAATTCTGCCAGAATGGAAAGTCACTTCGGAATTTACTGCATAGACATAGGAGCGTAGTTATTATTATGCTACACTGCCCCCCTCTTAGACGTGTTCGTCCCGAACAAGTGCATCCTCATTTCGGCCATTGTATCGACTCAGTCGGTCCACATGAACCACTTTCATTTTGGCCCTCGGTCCTCGCTGGATGCGGTAGACAACATCGTTGATGCGGGTTACTATTCTGTAGGGACCTTCCCAGTTCCGCTGTAATTTAGGTGATTTCCCCTTTTGGCGATGGGGATTATACAGCCACACCAGATCTCCTTCCTGGAATCCTGACGTTGTTGCCTTGGCATCATACCTGGTCTTCATGCGGTCGCTCGTCATCTTAATCTGGCTTCTGGTCCTTTGGTGTATATCCCTAAGCCTTTCCCTAAGGTCCGCCACGTACTCTTCTTCTTTTCTGGGCTCACCTACGACCTTCGAGAGATGTTCGTCCAAAGTCCTATTGAAACGCTCCAACATACCGTCCGACTGTGGATGAAGCGGGGTTGTCCTTGTCTTTTTGATTCCGAGTAGTTGACACATCTCTTGGAAGTTTCTTGACTCGAAGTTCCGCCCTTGGTCAGAATGCAATTCCAAGGGCACACCGAATCTGCTAACCCAATTGTAGACGATCTGCTCCGCCACCGTTCTGGCTTCCTGGTTAGGGATCGGAAACGCTTCCGGCCACTTGCTGAAGTAGTCCATCACTACGAGGATATACCGATTACCATTGTCGGTTTCCGGAAAGGGCCCTGCGATGTCAATGGCGATTCGTTCGAAAGGTGCTCCCACGTTGTATTGGTGCAT
This sequence comes from Pocota personata, assembly GCA_963082735.1. Lineage (NCBI taxonomy): Eukaryota > Metazoa > Arthropoda > Insecta > Diptera > Syrphidae > Pocota > Pocota personata. The sequence goes on from OY720432.1 coordinate 28,826,604, forward strand.
CTTACCTCGAGTTTTGATTCTCGGACCCTTGCTAGCTGCACACACGTCGCATTTTCTGCACCAGTCTTCGATATCTTCCTTCGCTTTTAACCAATAAAAACGTTCTCGTACCTTTTCTAGCGTCTTATTCACTCCCAAGTGGCCTCCGGTCGCCCCGCCATGCATTTCCTGTAACACCTCCTTGACCCTCGTCCGCGGTACGACAAGCTGCATTACAAACGACTTTCCGTCGGAGGATTCCCATTTTCTTCTCAGAACACCTTCTTGGACATGGAGGGAGTCCCACTGCGCAAAATATGCCTTTAAGGTCGGGCTTCTGTGAGAGATGTCCTGATGATCCGGTTTCTCCATGTTCTCCTTCCAGGCCAGAATCGGCTCGATATCCGGGTCTTCCTTCTGAGCGTTCCGGATCTCATCTACGCTCCAGCCGGCGATAGGTTCGGCTCTCATTCTTTGGATGGAAACCAGCTCCCGTTCTTCCTGACGCGCAAAATGTTTACAATCCGTTCTGCATGGTCTCCGGGACAGTGCATCCGCATTAGAGTGGAGTTTTCCTTTTCGATGCTGTATTTCGTAGTCGTAGATTTGCAGCCTTTCGATCCATCTTGCGACCTGACCCTCACGACTCTTGAACTGTAATAGCCATTTTAAGGCTGCATGGTCTGTGCGAAGAACGAATTTCCTCCCGTAGAGGTATTTGTGAAAATGCTTCGTAGCCAAGATCAAAGCTAGAAGTTCCCGCCTTGTCACGCAGTAGTTCCTTTCTGGCTTAGAGAGCACCTTGCTGAAGTACGCAACCACCTTCTCTTGGCCATCATGCACCTGGGAGAGTACGGCTCCTACCCTGACATTACTAGCATCTGCATACACAATGAACGTTTCCCCGGGAGTGGGGTAAGCTAGTATCGGGGCATCGCATAGCCGTTGTTTAAGTGCCTTGAAGCTCTTCTCGCACTCAATTGACCATTTGAATTGTTTCCCCTTTTCCCGTCAACTGGTGCAGGCTCTTTGCGATCCCGGCAAAATCCTTCACGAACCCTGTAGTAGGTGGCTAGGCCCAGGAAGCTCCTTAGTTGGTGTTTGTCTTTGGGGACTGGTAGGTTTTTCACCGCTTCGACCTTCCCTGGATCGGTTCTCACTCCTTTCGCTGAAATTATGTGTCCCAGGTACTTGACTTCCGCTCTAAACAGGGCGCACTTCTTGGGGTTGAGCTTCAGGTGGGCACTTCGAAGCCTTTGAAACACATCCCTTAGATTGTCTCGGTGTTGCGCAAACGTTTTTCCTACGACGATGACATCATCCAAGTATACCAAACAGGTTTTCCATGTTAACCCTTGCAGGACACATTCCATCAATCGCTCGAAAGTCGCCGGAGCATTGCACAGCCCGAATGGCATTACCGTGAATTGCCATAGCCCATTTCCTGCGGTGAAGGCGGTTTTCTCCCGGTCTTCTGGATGGATCTGTACCTGCCAGTAGCCACTCTTCAAGTCGAGAGTGGAAAACCATCGGGCTCCTGATAGTGTGTCTAGCGTGTCGTCAATCCGTGGCAGAGGGTAGCTGTCTTTCTTGGTGACGTAATTGAGCTGCCGATAGTCCACGCAGAACCGCGTGCTGCCATCTTTCTTCTTAACCAGTACAACCGGTGATGCCTACGGACTTTTGGAACTTTCAATCACACCTTCTTTCTCCATTGCCGACACCATCTCTGCAACTTCTGTCTGCTTTGCCAATGGAAGGCGCCTAGCAGGCTGACGAATTGGTCTAGTATCACCAGTGTCTATTCGATGTTGTACCAGGTGTGTTCGGCCGTATTCTCCGTCCTGTGAGGCAAATACATCAGCGTACTCATTGATAAGATTCTCTGCCATAGTTCGCTGCTCCTGATTCAGCTCATTGGACTGGAGAATCGTCTCTCTCGTTTCCGCTGTCCAAGGTGATGGGAGAGGTTTTGGAGCATCACGTTCAGATATTGTTGCGACGGCGGTAATCGGCGTGCATTTTCCAGTCACCTCCCCTCGCCTTAGTTTGACAGTGTGTGGTCTTGCGTTCAAAACCCTCACTGGAACCATGGTGTTCTTTGGTTCGACTAACGTCTTTCCCACGATGTAGTCTTGAGAATTCTCTCTGGGTCTGGTTCTACTATGTAGAATCGGTGGCTCCCAAGATCACCTTCCAGCTTCGTCCAAATGATTGTCTCTGAAGACGGCGGCAAAACTTCGTCTTTGCTGATGACTGTCCTGAGAGTTACGGCATTCTCATTTCCGTACACCATCGGAATCTCCACATTTCGATACCTCAGTACTTGCAACCCGATGTCCAAGATTACTTCATTTGCTTTCATGAAGTTTACTCCGATGATGCACTCGTCGCATATATCTGCCACCAGAAACGCATGGGAGAACGTCATTCCTGCCAGAGCAATCGTAAGACGAACTTCTCCAAATACCTTCGCCATTTCCCCTGTTGCAGTCTTCAGGCAGTAGCTGTTGGTGTTGTGCAGCCAGGAGCTTTTGACGATATCTCTTCTTACAATGGAGGCAGTGGCACCTGTGTCGATGGTGGCTACGCACTTCTTCTCGTTGATTAGTGCCTCCACTGTCAGGCTCTTGTTACCCCGTTTGGTTTGCGAAACTTGAATGGTGGTCCTGGGGGCCCCCCAGTAACCAACTTCTGCCCCGCGAAGTTGGTCCTTACGCATCTCCCGACTGCTGGTTTTGGGAAGTCTGACCGACAGGATGCTTCCTCTCTGCTTCTCCTACTTCCGCAATGTGGACAATTTCCTCGTCTAGGTGCACTTCCAGCAACGGATTTGACTTCCGCGAGCTTCGACGGCTGTTCTCTGGCATGAGCATTCCACGACGGACATTTCCCTGACACGGTGTATTCCCTGGTATGCTTGGTCCGCAGCCTTCATTGACAAAGCGAATGCCAATGCCTCGGGGAGTGTTCGGTTTTCAGCCATCCTTACAGCCATTTGCAGTTGTCTGTCCTCTATGGCCTGAATAAAAGCTTCCACCGCCATTTCGTTGATAAGCTCCTCACCGGCTTTAGGGTATGAAAGATGGGCTAGTCGCTCTATATCCGCCTGCAATTGTTGGAGCGTTTCCCCCCTTTTCTGGACTCGACTACGCAGCTGAACCCTGTACACCTGCTGCATGTGTTCATCCCCAAACCGCATCTCGATAGCCTGAACCAGAGAGTCGTAGTTCTGCTGTTTATCTTCCGGGATGGTCTGCAAGAGCTCCGCAGCTGGACCCCTCAGTGCAAGTGTGAGTGCAATGGACTTCTCTTCATCGTCCCAGCTATTGGTCATTGCGGCCGCTTCGAATTGCCTTTTATAAATTGGCCATGATGTTTGACCATCGAAGATAGGAGGCTGCATCTCCTTTCTTCTCAGACCGTCAGTGGAATATTCCCGTGCTTTCTGTCTCTTCACGTTGCTGAGCTCCTTAGCAATATTTTCGACTTGCGTTCCTACTATCTCGAATTGCGTATCCACTTTTTCAAACTGAGTCTCTAACTTCCCGAACTGAGTTTCATGTTTCTCAAAATTTTCATCAATCTAGTTTCGACTTTTTCGAGTTGCGTCTCGACCTTCTCGATTTTCTCTTCGATCACTTCGAATTTGGATTCCAAGTTCTTGTTTTGCTCATCAAGTTTGCCTTCCAGAGCATCTAGAGAATTCTTTTGTTCGTCCATTGCTTTCTTTTGTTCGTCCAGCTTAAGTTCTAGAGAATTCCTTTGGTCGCCCATTGCTTTCTTTTGTTCGTCCATCGCTTTCTTTTGTTCGTCCAGCTTAAGTTCTAGAGAATTCCTTTGATCTTCTATTGCTTTCTTTTGTTCGTCCATGACTAACTTAAGTTGCAGGAGCAGACTTGTTATACCCGGGTCGGCTGCTGTACTTGCTGGTTCCTCTTCCACGTCAAACTCTACGTCGTGCGGATTTTCACCTTCCTGCGTTACTGCTTCTTCCAGACGAATCAGTAGGGCATCTTTTCCCCCAGTTGTGTCGAGGTTTCGCTTACTGAGTTCTGCCTTTAGTTGAGTTATAGTTAGTTTTCCCAATTTGCGACCCATTTTGCGCAACTAATTAACTCAATGCAGAAATCGTTTTTTTTTTTTTTTTTTTTCTTGTGCAATTTCACACCACGGAAATAGTTATTCACAGAATAAGTTTTATCCCACTTCTGACACCAATGTAATATGCAGGCTACGGCTCGAGTAGATAAAACGATATTCTGTGAAATTTATTTCTTTATTTTCTAGTCTATAGAACAATTCAAGTTCACACTATACTATTCTTCGCAAATTCTTTTCTTACAAGGTCTCTTTCCTCTCAAATCACTTTATCTCCTTTCAATTACTTAATTCACAAATCCAAACTAATTACTTTTTCTTGTTTACTCTCCACTTTCAATTTATCACCAAATTACAACTTCGCCCATTATCACTTTTCCAATCTCTTCGCCACAGTTTAAAAACTACTGTGTCTTTTTTGATCGCCATCTGTCCTTATATAGCAGAAGTTTCTGATAGCCAGAAACTTCTAGCAAATTCTTCGACCACTGGAACAAGAGAAATAATTCTTGCAGTTATAATTCCCTTTTATCCCTGATATTATTCGTCTCTTTCGTTGACATGAGCTGTGGAGACTTCGTCCCAGACACGAACCTCGAATGAAAGGACAGTTCGAACCAAAATTCTGCCAGAATGAAAAGTCACTTCGGAATTTGTTGCGTCATATTTTTAGGGGGCGTAGTTATTATTATGCTACAATATTATTTTCAACGTTAAGTCGGTTTGGGAAAGTATTATAATTTAATAATTCAAATACAGGGTCTCATAATTGTCAAAAAGTTCATGGGGTTTGGTTCTTCTTAACCTACGAATTTTATATCGTACATTTAAGACGTCATCTATCTCAGGATTAATATGCATCTGCAAATGCTCGTTGTGATGCATTGCGTACTTTTCATCACATCTGTTACGAGGTTAATCTGCAAATCTCGATGCAAGTCACTATTTTTAATATACCATTTGGCATTCACTATTCCCCGAAGGACCTTATTTTGAAATGTTTGTATTATTTGTACATTCGTTTTCTTTGCACAACCCCATAATTGGATATCATATTGTAGCATAATAATAACTACGCTCCTATGTCTATGCAGCAAATTCCGAAGTGACTTTCCATTCTGGCAGAATTTTGGTTCGAACTGTCCTTTCATACGAGGTTCGTGTCTGGGACGAAGTCTCCACAGCTCATGTCAACGAAAGAGACGAATAATATCAGGGATAAAAGGGAATTATAACTGCAAGAATTATTTCTCTTGTTCCAGTGGTCGAAGAATTTGCTAGAAGTTTCTGGCTATCAGAAACTTCTGCTATATAAGGACAGATGGCGATCAAAAAAGACACAGTAGTTTTTAAACTGTGGCGAAGAGATTGGAAAAGTGATAATGGGCGAAGTTGTAATTTGGTGATAAATTGAAAGTGGAGAGTAAACAAGAAAAAGTAATTAGTTTGGATTTGTGAATTAAGTAATTGAAAGGAGATAAAGTGATTTGAGAGGAAAGAGACCTTGTAAGAAAAGAATTTGCGAAGAATAGTATAGTGTGAACTTGAATTGTTCTATAGACTAGAAAATAAAGAAATAAATTTCACAGAATATCGTTTTATCTACTCGAGCCGTAGCCTGCATATTACATTGGTGTCAGAAGTGGGATAAAACTTATTCTGTGAATAACTATTTCCGTGGTGTGAAATTGCACAAGCAAAAAAAAAAAAAAAAACAAAAACGATTTCTGTGTTGAGTTAATTAGTTGCGCAAAATGGGTCGCAAATTGGGAAAACTAACTATAACTCAACTAAAGGCAGAACTCAGTAAGCGAAACCTCGACACAACTGGGGGAAAAGATGCCCTACTGATTCGTCTGGAAGAAGCAGTAACGCAGGAAGGTGAAAATCCGCACGACGTAGAGTTTGACGTGGAAGAGGAACCAGCAAGTACAGCAGCCGACCCGGGTATAACAAGTCTGCTCCTGCAACTTAAGTTAGTCATGGACGAACAAAAGAAAGCAATAGAAGATCAAAGGAATTCTCTAGAACTTAAGCTGGACGAACAAAAGAAAGCGATGGACGAACAAAAGAAAGCAATGGGCGACCAAAGGAATTCTCTAGAACTTAAGCTGGACGAACAAAAGAAAGCAATGGACGAACAAAAGAATTCTCTAGATGCTCTGGAAGGCAAACTTGATGAGCAAAACAAGAACTTGGAATCCAAATTCGAAGTGATCGAAGAGAAAATCGAGAAGGTCGAGACGCAACTCGAAAAAGTCGAAACTAGATTCGATGAAAATTTTGAGAAACATGAAACTCAGTTCGGGAAGTTAGAGACTCAGTTTGAAAAAGTGGATACGCAATTCGAGATAGTAGGAAAGCAAGTCGAAAATATTGCTAAGGAGCTCAGCAACGTGAAGAGACAGAAAGCACGGGAATATTCCACTGACGGTCTGAGAAGAAAGGAGATGCAGCCTCCTATCTTCGATGGTCAAACATCATGGCCAATTTATAAAAGGCAATTCGAAGCGGCCGCAATGACCAATAGCTGGGACGATGAAGAGAAGTCCATTGCACTCACACTTGCACTGAGGGGTCCAGCTGCGGAGCTCTTGCAGACCATCCCGGAAGATAAACAGCAGAACTACGACTCTCTGGTTCAGGCTATCGAGATGCGGTTTGGGGATGAACACATGCAGCAGGTGTACAGGGTTCAGCTGCGTAGTCGAGTCCAGAAAAGGGGGGAAACGCTCCAACAATTGCAGGCGGATATAGAGCGACTAGCCCATCTTTCATACCCTAAAGCCGGTGAGGAGCTTATCAACGAAATGGCGGTGGAAGCTTTTATTCAGGCCATAGAGGACAGACAACTGCAAATGGCTGTAAGGATGGCTGAAAACCGAACACTCCCCGAGGCATTGGCATTCGCTTTGTCAATGAAGGCTGCGGACCAAGCATACCAGGGAATACACCGTGTCAGGGAAATGTCCGTCGTGGAATGCTCATGCCAGAGAACAGCCGTCGAAGCTCGCGGAAGTCAAATCCGTTGCTGGAAGTGCACCTAGACGAGGAAATTGTCCACATTGCGGAAGTAGGAGAAGCAGAGAGGAAGCATCCTGTCGGTCAGACTTCCCAAAACCAGCAGTCGGGAGATGCGTAAGGACCAACTTCGCGGGGCAGAAGTTGGTTACTGGAATCGAGGCCCCCAGGACCACCATTCAAGTTTCGCAAACCAAACGGGGTAACAAGAGCCTGACAGTGGAGGCACTAATCAACGAGAAGAAGTGCGTAGCCACCATCGACACAGGTGCCACTGCCTCCATTGTAAGAAGAGATATCGTCAAAAGCTCCTGGCTGCACAACACCAACAGCTACTGCCTGAAGACTGCAACAGGGGAAATGGCGAAGGTATTTGGAGAAGTTCGTCTTACGATTGCTCTGGCAGGAATGACGTTCTCCCATGCGTTTCTGGTGGCAGATATATGCGACGAGTGCATCATCGGAGTAAACTTCATGAAAGCAAATGATGTAATCTTGGACATCGGGTTGCAAGTACTGAGGTATCGAAATGTGGAGATTCCGATGGTGTACGGAAATGAGAATGCCGTAACTCTCAGGACAGTCATCAGCAAAGACGAAGTTTTGCCGCCGTCTTCAGAGACAATCATTTGGACGAAGCTGGAAGGTGATCTTGGGAGCCACCGATTCTACATAGTAGAACCAGACCCAGAGAGAATTCTCAAGACTACATCGTGGGAAAGACGTTAGTCGAACCAAAGAACACCATGGTTCCAGTGAGGGTTTTGAACGCAAGACCACACACTATCAAACTAAGGCGAGGGGAGGTGACTGGAAAATGCACGCCGATTACCGCCGTCGCATCAATATCTGAACGTGATGCTCCAAAACCTCTCCCATCACCTTGGACAGCGGAAACGAGAGAGACGATTCTCCAGTCCAGTGAGCTGAATCAGGAGCAGCGAACTATGGCAGAGAATCTTATCAATGAGTACGCTGATGTATTTGCCTCACAGGACGGAGAATACGGCCGAACACACCTGGTACAACATCGAATAGACACTGGTGATACTAGACCAATTCGTCAGCCTGCTAGGCGCCTTCCATTGGCAAAGCGGACAGGAGTTGCAGAGATGGTGTCGGCAATGGAGAAAGAAGGTCTGATTGAAAGTTCCAAAAGTCCGTGGGCATCACCGGTTGTACTGGTTAAGAAGAAAGATGGCAGCACGCGGTTCTGCGTGGACTATCGGCAGCTCAATTACGTCACCAAGAAAGACAGCTACCCTCTGCCACGGATTGACGACACGCTAGACACACTATCAGGAGCCCGATGGTTTTCCACTCTCGACTTGAAGAGTGGCTACTGGCAGGTACAGATCCATCCAGAAGACCGGGAGAAAACCGCCTTCACCGCAGGAAATGGGCTATGGCAATTCACGGTAATGCCATTCGGGCTGTGCAATGCTCCGGCGACTTTCGAGCGATTGATGGAATGTGTCCTGCAAGGGTTAACATGGAAAACCTGTTTGGTATACTTGGATGATGTCATCGTCGTAGGAAAAACGTTTGCGCAACACCGAGACAATCTAAGGGATGTGTTTCAAAGGCTTCGAAGTGCCCACCTGAAGCTCAACCCCAAGAAGTGCGCCCTGTTTAGAGCGGAAGTCAAGTACCTGGGACACATAATTTCAGCGAAAGGAGTGAGAACCGATCCAGAGAAGGTCGAAGCGGTGAAAAACTGGCCAGTCCCCAAAGACAAACACCAACTAAGGAGCTTCCTGGGCCTAGCCACCTACTATAGACGGTTCGTGAAGGATTTTGCCGGGATCGCAAAGAGCCTGCACCAGTTGACTCAAAAGGGGAAACAATTCAAATGGTCAATTGAGTGCGAGAAGAGCTTCAAGGCACTTAAACAACGGCTATGCGATGCCCCGATACTAGCTTACCCCACTCCCGGGGAAACATTCATTGTGGATACAGATGCTAGTAATGTCGGGTTAGGAGCCGTACTCTCCCAGAGGTGCATGAGGGCCAAGAGAAGGTGGCTGCGTACTTCAGCAAGGTGCTCTCTAAGCCAGAAAGGAACTACTGCGTGACAAATCGAGAACTTCTAGCTTTGATCTTGGCTACGAAGCATTTTCACAAATACCTCTGTGCGAGGAAATTCGTTCTTCGCACAGACCATGCGGCCTTAAAATGGCTATTACAGTTCAAGAGTCGTGAGAGTCAGGTCGCAAGATGGATCGAAAGGCTGCAAATCTACGACTACGAAATACAGCATCGTAAAGGAAAACTCCACTCTAATGCGGATGCACTGTCCCGGAGACCATGCAGAACGGATTGTAAACATTGTGCGCGTCAGGAAGAACGGGAGCTGGTTTCCATCCAAAGAATGAGAGCCGAACCTATCGCCGGCTGGAGCGTAGATGAGATCCGGAACGCTCAGAAGGAAGACCCGGATATCGAGCCGATTCTGGCCTGGAAGGAGAACATGGAGAAACCGGATCATCAGGACATCTCTCACAGAAGGCCGACCTTAAAGGCATATTTTGCGCAGTGGCACTCCCTCCATGTACAAGAAGGTGTTCTGAGAAGAAAATGGGAATCCTCCGACGGAAAGTCGTTTGTAATGCAGCTTGTCATACCGCGGACGAGGGTCAAGGAGGTGTTACAGGAAATGCATGGCGGGGCGACCGGAGGCCACTTGGGAGTGAATAAGACGCTAGAAAAGGTACGAGAACGTTTTTATTGGTTAAAAGCGAAGGAAGATATCGAAGACTGGTGCAGAAAATGCGACGTGTGTGCAGCTAGCAAGGGTCCGAGAATCAAAACTCTAGGTAAGATGCACCAATACAACGTGGGAGCACCTTTCGAACGAATCGCCATCGACATCGCAGGGCCCTTTCCGGAAACCGGCAATGGTAATCGGTATATACTCGTAGTGATGGACTACTTCAGTAAGTGGCCGGAAGCGTTTCCGATCCCTAACCAGGAAGCCAGAACCGTGGCGGAGCAGATCGTCTACAATTGGGTTAGCAGATTCGGTGTGCCCTTGGAATTGCATTCTGACCAAGGGCGGAACTTCGAGTCAAGAATCTTCCAAGAGATGTGTCAACTACTCGGAATCAAAAAGACAAGGACAACCCCGCTTCATCCACAGTTGGACGGTATGGTGGAGCGTTTCAATAGGACTTTGGACGAACATCTCTCGAAGGTCGTAGGTGACTACCAACGGGATTGGGACCGGCAGATTCAATTGTTTTTGATGGCCTATAGAAGTGCCGTGCATAGCACTACTCGACATACGCCGTTCGAAATCTTATTTGGTGGAATAGCTCGTTTACCCAGTGAGGTGAAATTTGGATCTCCTACCAATGAGCCCAGAAATGAAGAAGAGTACGTGGCGGACCTTAGGGAAAGGCATAGGGACATACACCAAAGGACCAGAAGCCAGATTAAGATGACGAGCGACCGCATGAAGACCAGGTATGATGCCAAGGCAACAACGTCAGGATTCCAGGAAGGAGATCTGGTGTGGCTGTATAATCCCCATCGCCAAAAGGGGAAATCACCTAAATTACAGCGGAACTGGGAAGGTCCCTACAGAATAGTAACCCGCATCAACGATGTTGTCTACCGCATCCAGCGAGGACCGAGGGCCAAAATGAAAGTGGTTCATGTGGACCGACTGAGTCGATACAATGGCCGAAATGAGGATGCACTTGTTTGGGACGAACACGTCTAAGAGGGGGGCAGTGTAGCATAATAATAACTACGCTCCTATGTCTATGCAGCAAATTCCGAAGTGACTTTCCATTCTGGCAGAATTTTGGTTCAAACTGTCCTTTCATTCGAGGTTCGTGTCTGGGACGAAGTCTCCACAGCTCATGTCAACGAAAGAGACGAATAATATCAGGGATAAAAGGGAATTATAACTGCAAGAATTATTTCTCTTGTTCCAGTGGTCGAAGAATTTGCTAGAAGTTTCTGGCTATCAGAGGTTTGTGAATTAAGTAATTGAAAGGAGATGAAGTGATTTGAGAGGAAGGAGACCTTGTAAGAAAAGAATTTGCGAAGAATAGTATAGTGTGAACTTGAATTGTTCGAATATCGTTTTATCTACTCGAGCCGTAGCTTGCATATTACAATATGTTCAAACGGGTTTTAGTATCTGATTTAGGATAGGATTTTATTCTCATTGGACAATTCTGAATTATACCCTAACAACCAATAAAGTTTTCTATATCTAATAATTTAGTTTTTCTACTTTCTTTTTCACATGTTCCTTCCATTTCAGGTTAGCATCCAGATTCATTCCCAGATACTTAGCTGTGTTAGAGTAGGAACTACTTTTTTATTAATAACCACGGGAACATTCATTATTTTTTCATTTGTAGAATTGATATGGGTGGACTTTGACTCATTAAGTTTAATTCGCCATCGCTGCGTCCAATCACATATCTAGTGGTGTCCCTGTGGAACATCTGCATGTATTTCTTTAAGTTCTGTTGAAAAATATAAATAAAACCCAAACAAGTGTGTACTCTCTCTCTCCAATGTAACACTCACATACCCACTTTCATTATCATACTTATATTAGCCTATTGTAACACTCAAATTGAATGGAATAAACAGTTGAAGTATAAATCTCGAGCGGTTCACTGGTTTCGATCTTGTCGTTGATTTTATTAGGGGATCTTGTATATAGGTAAATCTTTTTCTACATGGTGCCGAGAACCCGGGACAAGGTGTACAGAAACTAAATCGCAAATTTAATTTAACGCAAAACTATTCAACTCGTCAATGGAGCTTTCAGCGAGAGCGGCCTAGTCGTGGCCAAGTCACGAAAATCATAAAAACCGCAACGGAGTACCTCGCATCCAAGGATTCCCAGCTCAACTCTGAAAATAATTTGGACCTCATCGAAGAGGAGCTGCAAACATTGCTCCAACGTTTGACTGCTGCCAGTGAAAGTCTTAACGTTATTAATAAAGAGGTAAGCACCAAATCTCTCTACAAGACGGAGGAATTCGACAAGGAGACGGAGAAGGTAGCCGATTACCAGAACATGGCAGTCGAAATGTTGGCTCGGATTAATTCGCGTTTGCAGAAAGTGCGTCGAAAACAAGTTCCACCACTAGAAATTTTGAACAACTCCAGCAGTAGTCGAATCTCCAATCGTAGCGAGACCTGTTCCCCTAAATTGCCAAAACTTCCACTCAAAAGGTTCGATGGTAGCATTGAAGAATGGCTTCCCTTTTGGGAACAATTTAAAACAGCAGTGCATGAAAACAACGGGTTAACATCATCCGACAAGTTTTGCTATCTCGAATCCGTTCTAACGAGCAAGGCGAAAAAGGTAATTGGAGGATTCATTGCGTCCGGAGCCTGATATGAAGCAGCCATCTCCCTTTTGCGCGAACAATTTGGTGACGCTGAACGCTTGGTAGACAAACACATGCAACAACTTGTCTCTCTTCGCCCAGTACAGACACGTACAGATTTCTTAGGCTTACGCACTCTTTATAACGCTGTCACTTCATGTTGTCGCACTCTAACCACATTGCAGATTCCAACGCACCAATATCATGTAATGCTGAAGTCTATACTTATTCGTTGCCTTCCAGTTGACTTTCGTGTCGACTATTTTCGTTCCATCGAGAAGGATGATAATCAAACTCAAGAAAATGAGACAACAACAGCAGCAGACGACAGTACCTCCACGCTCTTAGAAATGGGTGGCAAGCAGGTAAAAAGTATAATGCGAATTTTTAAAACGAGAGGTCGAATCTCTAGAAAGGAGTAGGATAACATTGAACTCCTCTGCAAACGTCAAACGTCTCTCTTCAACCCTGACCACTGCAACCAATTTGATGTCTTTGAATGACAGAAACAACTGTATTTTTTGTGGCTCCGATCATGTCACAAAAGAGTGTGACAGCAAGATGTCAGTTGAACAAAGGAAAGAGATTTTGCGAAAAGCAAATCGTTGCTAAAGGTGTGCAAAACGTGGACATATATCCAAAAAGTGCAGGAGCGCCAAATATATTTCATGTGCTAAATGCAAAGGAAAGCATCTTACATCCTTATGTAACCCCAAGGGGGAAACTGTGCCTCAAAGTGGTGCTACAATGTGTGCCTGCGAATCATCGCATCTAGCAAATGTCTTTTTGAAGACAGGTCGGGGAATTGTCGCAGCCCCGATCAATTCCAGACGACTACTTATCCGCTTCCTCATAGACGGCGGCAGCTAGTGCACCTACATTCGCGATCCAAAGCCTTCTTATGGCTGATGTTCATCATGCAAATATTGATGCAGAGGAAGGATTGAGCCTCCTCATCGGATCTGACAACTATTGGTCAGTGGTCACCGGTAAACAGCGTTTCATTTCGCCCTCTTTAAAAGCAGTAGAGACCATATTTGGATGGACGTTACAAGGGAAGCATTCGTTCGGTAAGAATATTTTTTCGAACGAAAACTCATATTCTCCAACTAATTGCAGCGCCGCTTTATGTCTTTCGTCGTTGGAACACGACTGCGCCGCATTTTGATCACTTGAAAATATCGGCATCCGACAAGAAGAAGTATAAAACGAACGACTGGCAGAGGATCTGAGTGCCCAATGTATAACCCGAAAGGGGCATCGCTACGAAGCTGTTCTACCTTGGAAAAACGCAGATGCTACGCTCCGAAGTAACAAAGAGCAAGCAATGAAACGATTGCGATCCCTGACGGTACAGCTATCCAATAACCCAGCCCTTCTTCACGAATATGATGCAGCCATTCAAAAGATGATATCCGACGACTGCTGATGACTGCTGCTTTGATTGCCGCTCGACTTTGCGCATATCCGAAGCGGATGCTCGAAACTTCGATCTGTGGCTTCTACTTATCGACCGACTCAAAACTAACATTAAGTTGGATTCAAGCAGGAAAGGGCAAGTGGAAACCTTACGTGCAAAACGGGGTGGACGAGATCAAGCGACACACCGATGTTTCACAGTGGCGGCATTGTAGTGGTAAGCAAAATCCGGCTGATCTAGTAAAGAGAGGTGTCAGCGCCGACATTCTGCAATCTTCTTCCCTCTGGAAAAAATTACCATCCTGGCTGAAGAGTGGAGATTTTCCAGTTCAATGTTCCAAGCAAGTGGACAGTATTACCTTGATCGTAGGGACTGGGACTGAAGCTGAGTTCAGACCATCACCACCTTTACTCCCGTATGAGAATGTGGGTACATGGAAACACCTTGTCCGAGTTACGGCTTGTATACAGCGTTTTGTAAATGCCTGTCGTACAAGGAATGGATCGGCGTCTAAGCACTTAAACGCAGAAGAAATCGAGGCTGCAGAAAATTACTGGTTCAGGTATACTCAGTCTATTTGTTTTACTAAAGAAATTCGTTATTTACAGGAGAGGAAGCTCATACCGAAGACGTCAAAAATTGTGGAACTGCTTCCTTTTCTAGATGACAATGGGCTTTTGAGGCTTAAGGGTCGTCTGCAGTGCCTTGACGACTCCTCAGATATACGGCATCCCATAATATTACCAACAGAGTCCCATGTCACGAACCTCATTATAGACAACTATCATCAACGTACCCTGCATGGTGGGACAAATATTGTGCTGTCCCAACTGAGAACAAGATTTTGGATTCCTAAAGGACGTCAGTGCGTTCAGAAACGAGTCAAGATATGTGTAATATGCCGGAAGCTGTTTGGAAAACCGTCTTCAGCGCCGTTTGGACCTTTGCCTGCCGATCGACTCAGATTGCTTAGGCCTTTCGATATCAGTGGCGTAGATTTTGCTGGTCCGCTTTACTCTTTTGATGAATCAGACAACATGAACAAGGTCTACATTATGGTTTTTACTTGTGCAGCCGTTCGAGCTATGCATCTCGAGATGTTGACGAGCTTATCAACGGATAGTTGCCTAACAGGTCTCAAACGTTTCATCGCAAGGAGAGGAGTTCCGTTCGTCATGCCAAGACGTTCCGAAGAGCCGCCTTTGAGTTAAGGGGTGTAGGGTTTGAGGAAGGAGCGCTTCAAGATTTTTTAGCACATAAATGCATAAAATGGAAGTTTTCAATCGAACGAGCTCCTTGGTGGGGTGGATTTTGGGAGCGTCTCATCCGAACTATTAAAAATGTCCTAAAAGTAGTAATAGGAAAGGCTAAACTTACTCCAAAGCAACTTAGAACTCTCTTAATCGAGGCCGAAGGGGTGGTCAATTCGCGTCCCTTGACCTATATAGGCAGCGACCCGTTGGAAGCAGAACCTTTGACACCGGCCCACTTCTTGGGTACTCAATACGGGCCTACGATACCACTCGACGTACCCGATGATGCTAATGGGATTCGAGTTTTATGGACACGTCGCCAGAAGTACACTAATAAACTGTGGAAGCGCTAGAGAATGGAGTACTTACAACTCCTGCGTTCATTTCATCACAACAAGGTATGTGCACCTTCCACACTTAAAAAAGGAGATGTCGTGCTGGTGGCAGATTCTGGGAAGCCACGACTGAACTGGAAGTTGGCTACAATAGAGGATGTCTTCTCCAGTCGAGACGGTCATAGGAGGGCCTGTGAGATACGTTATTCGAATGGGTTTAGGACTCGACGACCTATTCAATTGTTATACAACCTAGAAATCCCCTCATCTTCGCCGCCCGGAGGATGTTGAAAAATATAAATAAAACCCAAACACAAGTGTGTACTCTCTCTCTCCAATGTAACACTCACATACCCACTTTCATTATCATACTTATATTAGCCTATTGTAACACTCAAATTGAGTGTTTGGCCCTTATGCCAAACTTTATCAAAAGAAGAAATATAAGAATGATTCCGCAGTGCAAACGTTGCCAAGGATTCAATCATACGCAAATGTACTGCAAAAAAGAACCGCGATGTGTGAAATGCGCTGGAAATCACCTCTCCCAAGTTTGTGGAGTAAACAAACAAACATCCGCAACCTGTGCTAATTGTAAAGAAAAGCGCCCGGCAGAGGTAGAGGCTGTGAAGTAGCTAAAGAGTTACAAAAACGAAGAGATGCGCTCCTTAAGCCCCTAAATGCAAAATCAAAACCGCAAATTAAGCCAAAGCTTGACGAATTGGAAATAATTCTTGCGTGAAAAAGATATCGATATTTGCTTGATTTCTGAAACTCACGTAAAAAACGAATCGCATTTAAAAATGAAAGGCTATAATGATTACCACGCTTGTCACCCTTCGGGAAAAGCGAGAGGCGGATCATCATTGTTTATTAAAGACTGCATCGAACAATCCGAAGACCTAAAGATCGAGCTTGAAACTTTGCAACTGTGCACGATTCGAGTAAAAAATAGTCAGCGTACTCTTAAAATTTCATCTATCTACTGCACACCGCGTTTCGCGCTTGAAAAAAGTGATTTTACTGACTTATTTAAATTGCTGAAACCTAATTTCATTATTGGCGGCGATTTTAATGCGAAACATACATTCTGGGGCTCAAGGCACAGCTCGAAAGAATGCTCTATGAGGCAGGTATGGAGTACAGTTGTGATTTCCATTCGACGGGTAAACCGACCTACTGGCCAACTGATAATTCGAAAATACCTGACCTGATCCACTTTTTCGTCGTGAAAGGAATTTCTACCAACCACTATAAAGTTGAAGAGAGCTTTGATCTGTCGTCTGACCATTCCCCAGTTGTTTTGACATTGAGCGAAAAACTAGTCTATACCCTAGAGCCAGCGAGATTAACCGGTAGAACAACTAACTGGGAAGGCTTTAGGAACGAAATTGAAGATAATGTTGAACTGAGCGTTCCACTTACGACGACAACCTATGAACTTGAGGTTGAGGTTGATCGCTTCGTTGAGATCGTACAGCTCGCCTCTTGGAATAATACTCCCAATCCAAGGAAAACTCCGGACAAATACGCTCTACGATATTCTATGAAAATAAAAGAATTGGTCAAAGAAAAAAGAAAAGCGCGTAAGAAATGGCAACAGAGTCGTGCTCCATTCGACGGGTAAACCGACCTACTGGCCAACTGATAATTCGAAAATACCTGACCTGATCCACTTTTTCGTCGTGAAAGGAATTTCTACCAACCACTATAAAGTTGAAGAGAGCTTTGATCTGTCGTCTGACCATTCCCCAGTTGTTTTGACATTGAGCGAAAAACTAGTTTATACCCTAGAGCCAGCGAGAGTAACCGGTAGAACAACTAACTGGGAAGGCTTTAGGAACGAAATTGAAGATAATGTTGAACTGAGCGTTCCACTTACGACAACCTATGAACTTGAGGTTGAAGTTGATCGCTTCGTTGAGATCGTACAGCTCGCCTCTTGGAATAATACTCCCAATCCAAGGAAAACTCCGGACAAATACGCTCTACGATATTCTATGAAAATAAAAGAATTGGTCAAAGAAAAAAGAAAAGCGCGTAAGAAATGGCAACAGAGTCGTGCTCCGCAACATAAAGCTCACTTGAATCACCTGTGCAAATCGTGCGATAGGCTCTTATCTTGGAAGTTTAACAGCGAAAAAAGATTCCAATTATTCACTTTGGAAAGCTGTAAAAGGCACCAAAAGGCCCAAGGTCCCCGCGCCGCCAATTAAATTAAATCACAATGCTTGGGCAAGGGAAGATAAAGAAAAAGTAGACGTTTTTGCGGTCCACCTGGAAAACACCTTCAAACCGTACGATGGTCATGTGTCTTACGACAATATCAATAGGCCGGATTTACCATCTGACGATTTAGCACTTACAAGTGCAACACCAAGGGAACTCAAACATGAGATCGGGAAACCTAAGAAAGCTCCTGGTTATGACTTGATCTCCGGAGAAATTGTCAAAGCTAGAAAAGCATTGATTAAGCTTCTTCATATTGTAAATGCTGCGCTCAGATTAAAACACGTGCCTAACCAATGGAAAGTTGCGGAAGTTATAATGGTTTTGAAACCAGGAAAGCCGCCAAATGAGGTAAAATCTTATAGACCAATTTCGCTACTTCTGGTTATATCCAAAATTTTCGAGAGGATATTACTAAGGCGTTTCCAACCGGTTATAGAAGGAAATAATCTTATCCCTGACCACCAGTTTGGGTTCAGAAGTAAGCATTCGACAATTGACCAGGTGCATAGAATTACTGACGTAATCGAGAAAGCACTTGAAGAGAAAAAGATATGCTCAAGCATATTTCTTGACGTCTCGCAAGCCTTTGATAAGGTGTGGCATGATGGCTTGAATTGCAAATTACGACAAGTTCTCCCTGTAGGCCTATACGACATTCTAGAATCATATCTCGGGAATAGACTTTTCCGTGTTAGACATGGAAATGAATACTCGGAGCTCAAAGAAATTTCAGCCGGTGTACCGCAAGGAAGCGTTCTTGGGCCACTTCTCTATCTGTTATATACTCGAGATGTACCGAAAGAAGATGGCACTATCCTGGCTACGTTTGCCGATGACACTGCTCTCCTAGCCGTAGGTAAAACAATCGAAGAAACGACTGCAAAACTGCAAAACGCACTGAATAAAGTAAATGAATGGACGAGGGATTGGCGGATCGCCCTCAACGAATATAAATCTCTTCACGTGAATTTCACTTATAAGAAAACTAATGTCTTGCCAATTTTCCTAAACTTGGCCCGAATACCTTTTGCAAACGAGGCCAAATACCTTGGAATGACACTCGACGCAAAACTGAAATGGAATTCTCACGTGAAAATGAAACGCAAAGAACTCGAAATCAAATATAGAGATATGAACTGGTTGCTCGGAAAACACTCCCAGCTCAGTACTGAGAACAAACTGCTTTTATACAAGCAAGTGCTAAAGCCGGTGTGGACTTACTGTATACAACTTTGGGGCTGTACCAAGAAACAAACGCCAATATTTTAAAATAAAGTGCTAAGAAAAATTGTCCACACACCGTGGTATACTAGAAACGATGATATCCACAGGGATCTCGGAATTCCGACAATCGAAGCTGAAATTAGGAGCTTCGCGAGACAATACAATCCTATAAATTCTGGATGAAAGCAATTTATTGCGCCGACTACAAAGGACGAAACCTTTCGACTTGGCGAGATAGGAATCAGCCGCGCCTAGATTGCGGAACATTCAGGATCTTTCAGTGGAAAGTAACCTGCCAAACGAGTTGATAAAGTCCTTCTTAGTTGCAATATATAACAAATAAAATCGTAGGGTGGTGTTTTTTTAGTCAGTAAGAATCTGACACTACTATGAGCACGCGCTTGCTATCCTCAGAGTGTCTATGGAAGATTTTTCACTAACCCTCGGGAAAAAAAAAAAAAAAAAAATATTGCAAAACAAAATTTGTTTTCCTTCCAGTGCCTTTTCTATAACATTAGTTATACGATGCACTTGGTCTATCGTCGAGTGTCTATTTCTAAACCCAAATTGGTAGGTGGGGATAAGCTTTCTTTGCTCTATGATTTAATCTAGTCTTTTAGGAAGGAGTTTCTCGAAAAGTTTCGATAATACCGGTAAAAGTGAGATTGGCCTATATGAAGTAACTTCTGATATAGGCTTACCTTGTTTAGGTACAACAATAATTTCTGCTATCTTCCAGTGATGTGGGAAATACCTTTCTTTAAAGCAAGGCTTCTCAACTTTTTTAGTAGTCGGGCCAAACGGACGATTCAGACATTTTCGGTGAGCTACTGACGGTTCCTATTTTAATTACTTTTCTACTTTTTTTATAATAAAAAGTTCAATATTATGAAGTTGTTTATTTGAAAAAAGGGCATTTAATGCCAAATAACGAAACAAAACTTTTTTATCCTAAAAGTCCTCAAAACTGCTCTCAAACGACTGTAAAGAACATCTAAATTTGTATTTGTACTTTGCCTTGTAATTTGAGATTCAAAATATTGAGGTAATTCGTAACGTTAACAAGAAATGCAAGATCACTCAACCAGGATGTACTCTTCAGTAAATTAATTTCCAAAGGTAAATCCCCTTTTTCCACTAAAAATTCCAACTCCTGCTCTCTCAAGTTGAAGAAACGTTTCAACTTGAAGCCCCGTGAAAGCCATCGCACAGCACAGTACAGTTGTAACTCTCCATATTCCCTAATTTCTCCTTCAAATAAAACTCTGAATTGACGTCTATGAAGAGCTTTTGCACGTATGTAATTTAAGCAGCGTACTACTGGATCCATAATATCATCCAAATTCATGTGATGGATAATGCAATGATACGAAAATAGTGTTCGACCCAAAAAATTATGTAACAAAGCTACGCAACCTTTGTTTTTCCCAGTCATTGGATATCATTTTCTCCAATGATAAACCCTTTCTTGCAATGCATTCCATAATTTTTAAAAATATGTCTTTTTCCTTGGGTTGTAGTTTCAAGCTGACAGAATTCTAGTAAATCTTGGGATACATTCCATCAAGACACAACACAAAAATAGCCAACTGAGATGTACTCGTTAAATCGCAAATTTCGTCTAACGCCAATGATAAATATTTGCACTTTGTTACGATTTCTTGGATCTGACCGTTGACATCAACGATCATCTAATCCACCCGTCTTGTAACAGTGTGAGGTGAAAGCGAAACACTGTCGGCTTTAGATTTGACGTTTTTATCATTACAATTTTTAGCAAAGATGGATAAAGCTTCTTCAACAAATTCTAAACCAGAAAAATGGTTATTATTATTATTATTATTGTTTTTATTATTATTCTTATTATTATTCTTATTACTATTCTCATTCCTATTCTTATTC